>CAJNDS010002423.1:317500-434455 GCA_905221605.1 Symbiodinium natans
GGGAAGGGATTAGTACAGTGTGGTATATGGCAGATGCGTGGAAACCTCAAGAAGATGTTGGGCGAGTGGAGCTCTTACTAAAAAACACGTCATCCCTGCGATGCGGACTCGCCCCAGCTGTGCAGGAGGGAGAAGAAGATGTTGGCGGGCAAGCCCTAGCCCTAAACCCTATCAGAAGATGTTGGTTGGGCAAACCCTAAAACCCAACAGAGCTTTCTTTCTTTTTTTTTCTTTCCTTCTCCTCCTTCCTCCCCCCCAAACCCCAAGCTCCTCAGCAATAGCAGTAGAGAAAAAACAGAGGTTTTCCTCAAGACAGAGAAAAACACCTGGCGAATTGACCTTGCCCCACATGCCCCACTTGCTGTTCCGGAAGAGCCAATCGACGTTGCCCCACTTGCCTCGCTTCCCCACTTGGTGGCCCGAAAGAGCTAATTGATTTTGCCCCACTTGCCTCACTTGCCCCCTTGCCCCATTTGCCTCACTTGCCCCATTTGCCCCACCTGCCTCATGGCTTTAACAGGAAACCCCCCCCCCGTGCTGTCAAACTGAGCTTTTTTGAGGCAGACGTGTGGCTGCAGCGGCAAAAACTGCAGGGTGTGGGGGGGGGCGGGGGTGGGGGATTTGGGGCGAGTGGGATTCCCCCCCCATCTTGCCCCAGCAAGTGGCAGGGATCACTTGGCATGTGGGGCAAGTGGGGCAATATCGTTTTGCGCTAGGGGACCAGAGCAAGTGGGGCAAGCGGGGCCAGTGGCAGAAAGCAGCTAGCGGCTCACGAGTGTGCACGCTTTTCTTAAGAAACATAGAGAGACATAGAGGTTTTCCTCTTACAAATACAGAGAAATAGATTAAAAATGCAGGACATCGAGGTTTTCCAACCCCCCCTCCCCCCCACCCCAGCCCACCCGAAAAAACTCACCCAAAACAAAAAAAGTCGCAAACAAATACACCACCCGGCAAAACCTAAACCCCAAAAAGAAGATGTTGGGTGGGCAAGCCCTAAACCGAATCCCGAAAAGAAGATGCTTGGTCGGGATATGTAGACCCTAAAAGAAGATGTTGGGTGGGCAAACCCTAAACCCTAACCGACGATGTTGGGTGGGCAAACCCTAAACCCTAACAGAAGATGTTGCGTGGGCAATCCCTACACGAAGATGTTGGGCGGGCAAACCCTAAACCCGAAAAGAAGGTTTTTTTGGCGGAAGCGGGGGGGGGGGGGCGGGGGGCCAGGGGGCAGGCGGCAAACCCTAAACCCTTGCAGGGGAGGTTGGGTGGGCACACCCTAAACTTCCCTAAACCCTGCAAAAAGATGTTGACTGGGCAAACTAAAAGAAGATGTTGGGTGGACAAACCCTAAAACCCCCAAAAAGAGGTTGGTGGGTAAAAGAATATGTTGGGTGGGCAAACCAGTGGGCAAACCCTAAACCCCGAAAGAATATGTTGGGTGGAAAAACCCTAAACCCTAAAGCTGCAAACAACATGTTGGGCAAAAACTAATCGTTTGGTGGACAAACCCTGAACCTTAAAGAAGATGTTGGCGGGCAAACCCTAAACCTAAAAGCAGATGTTGAGCGGGCAAACGCGAACCCTGAAAGAAGATGTTTGGTGGGCAAACTCGGGCAAACCCTGCTCCTTAAACGAAGATGTAACGGAGATGTTTGGTGGGCAATCCTAAACCCTAAAAGAGGTTCAAAAGAAGATGTTGGGTGGGCAAGCCGAAGCCCGACAAGAAGATGTTGGGAGGGCTGGCCCCCAAAAGAAGATGCTTGGTGGGCAAACCCTAAACACCAAAAGGAATTTGCCCTGAGAGAAGATGTTGGGCAGGCAAACCCTAAACCCTAAAAGAAGATGTTAGGTGGGCAAACCCCAAACCGCAAGAGAAGATGTTGGGCGGGCAAACCCCAAACCCTGAAAGAAGATGTTGGGTGAGCAAGCCCTAAACCTTCAGAAGGAAATTGGGTGGGCTAACCCGAAACCCCAAAAGAAGATACTGGGTGGGCACACAGCACACTGAAGCCCGAAAAGAAGATGTGGGTTGGCAAACCCTAAGCCTTGAAAGGAAGAAGATTTCGGGTGGGCAAACCCTAAACCCCAAAAGAAGATGCTTGCTTGGTGGGCAAACCCTAAACTCCAAAAGAAGATGTTAGCTGGGCAAACCCTTAACGAAGATGTTGGGTTGGCCAGGCAAGAAATGACACAGCTGCCCCAAAAAGACAGACAGGAATCACAGCAGAGCAAAAGTCACAAGCCACCAAATCCATGCTGTAAAGAGAGGAGGCAAAGGAACACCGACGCAAAGAGACACAGATTTTTAATCAAGAAGCAAGGAAACGAAATCAAAAAGTCGGGGGCGAATCAGAAACGGAAGAGCAAATCACAATCCCACACACCTAAAGCAGCATACCCCCTCTCACTCTCCCTCTCTCTCTCTCTCTCTCGCGGAGATGCTTTTCATCCGTGTTGCCACAGGTTTTTTTTGTTTAGCTTTTATGGGCAAGTACTGACACCGGTTCAGTTTTTGGTCCGAAGTGCTAAGCCTAAACAATCTCCACCCCCAACTCCTTCAAGGCCTCTCTTAGCGCCAGGCCCTGAACTCCACCATTGCAGGCGTTGCCAGCGCGGCTTCCTAGTTCAGGGCCAGCATGGCTTAAGGAAACCGAATGTCTATGGGCTGTCTACGGAGTTTACAAAGTTGAAGAAGGCTGTGGGAAAGCATGCTTATTCAGAGCTTAAGACCTCGTGCTGTTGCATGGCTGGGGAGTACGAGGCTTTGGAAGCTTAGCCTCGTGCCCGCAAGGGCATGAACCCCCCGCGCGCATGGTCCCCCCGACCTTCGGGTTTCAGGTTCGAGCGGACAAGAATGCAAACCCCAAAGCAAACCTTGCAGCCTTAAAGGCTGTTCTACATGAAACGAGTCAATTCTTCAGCAGGTGAGATGAGCCATGTTAAATTGTGTTCATGAAGATGATTGTAGATATACATATCAGTAAGTAAATAAATAATGTAAACATATACATATATATATACATATGTATGTATGTATGTATGTATGTACGTAATGTATGTATGTACGTATGTATGTATATATGTATATATGAATATATATATATATATGAGTATATGTATGTATGTATGTATGTATGTATGTATGTATGTATGTATGTATGTATGTATGTATGTATGTATGTATGTATGTATATCTTATGTATGTATATCTTATATTTGTGTATATGTATATATGTGCATATGTATATATGTATATATGTATATATGTATATATGCATATATGTATATATGTATATATGTATATATGTATATATGTATCTGTGTGGTTTGTCCCCTGGCGTGGACTTTGTTCACCCATGCCCGATCCCAAGACATGCACCCTTAAAGTGTATCCCCAGAGCCACAGTGCGACCCTCTAAACCCTAAAACTCCTTTGGCTCGGAGCCTAAAGTCCCATGTGCAACTTAACTCACCCTTTAAAAATGCCATTGCATCTTAACTCAGGCGCTTCGTGCAGCATGGGCGTCCAGGTCTCAGGACAGCGATCGAGTGCTGGTGTTTCCTTTTGGGGCCTTGAGGGCACCGGAACGCAAGGTGCGGGCTGCATGCCTTTGCGAGATTGTTTCAAGCGAAAATCCTCGGGCTTCACAACGACCGTCATGCCCAATACCATCAGCTTAGACGCACTTGGGCCTTTCGGACTTGACAACTGAGGGACAGGCCCTTCCGAAGAGCCATTCGCACTCCCAAACATAGTTTGGAACCCCATGAAGCCCCAATGAAGCCTCAATCGCTGTCCTCACGGCCTTAGCTTCCAAGCTGACACAGCCTTGCAGCTCGCTACTGCAACAAGCTGCCGCCCCACTTCACGCCCCGAACCCCGCATCCCTCTGAGGTCTATGCTGTGGATGCGTCCAGCTGTGGGCCGGGAGGTGGGCGTTGGGATACGTTGGGTGACTGAAATGAGCATCACGTCCTCCAGACTATGTCTCGCTCTCTCGTTTTTCGCCTTCTCTCGTGTTGATTGCCTTTTGTAGCTGTGCTTTTGTAAGATCTGCCGGTGCAGCCGACCCTTACTTTTGGAAGCATCTTTTTTCAGCTTTCGCATTCTTTCTTGCAGCTACCACGCCGAGTACGATGTATCGAGGGGCGCGAGGGGGCACTGTGATGTAGCATGATGGAGGGGTCGAGACTATGTCATGTATTGTCATGTGGTCCACCCAAACTAGAGCTGAGAATGCTCCTTGCGGGCTCCTCGCAGCCCTAACATGCCATTCGTCTTAATCAAAACCCTTAAACTAGCAACAGAGGCAGTTCTTAGTCATCGGGTCGATGCACTTCTTCACTTTGAATCTCTGCAAGGCTGTCCAGCATCTGCATCTCAGCTGCAAGGAAATGTGCCTGCCAGACGAGCGCAATATGTTTGGGCAGAGTCGCGCAGTTGTCCATGCCCTATTGCAGCCCATGCACCGTAAATCGCTGGCGCCGACAGGAAAACATGGCAGAGAATATTCCTTCTTCAGCCCTTCATCCTCCAACCCCTGCAAAGGAACAAAGCAAAAGCAAAACGTTAAGCCTTCAAGCTGAAGACACTGAGCTCCGAAGTACCAGGCCGTTCTCGCCCAGCTGGGCACGCGGGCGCTTCCGGCGATGTTGACCACATCAACCCTTGTGCAGTTTTTGCGCCTTTCGATTTGGGGGCTGGAGGGCGGGATTTCTAGGAGGTCCAATGGAGGTGGTCGGATGCACCCCCGAGGCCCGCCGAGACCCGAAACCTCCCCCGATACCGATGAAGGTGCAAAGTTCCAGAAGACCGGGACCCCATCTCTTGCGAGTCCCCCTCGAACCTTCTCTTGGTGAAGCCTTGCGGTCGCATCTTCCGTGGCCCTGGCAGGCTGTGTCCATCTCTACCGCTTGGACCCGAGAATCGAGAGTTACAGTTGGATCTGGAAGCTTTCGAGTTCGAGGGCGGGCTGCAGTCCCGGGGTTTTTGCAGGAACCTCCGCGGTTGGTCTTGGTACACATGTGTTGTTTCTATATGTCGGGAAGACATGTTCCGGTTGCCAGGGGTGCAGGAGTATTTGCAAGCTTCAGAGGCTGCGGCCCCAAAAAAGGAGCCCCTCCGCCCCCACACGAGGTGTCAAACCCACTGCTTCAAACCCTGAGTTCCAGGTTCCGAGCATTGGACCCACACATTGAGAAAGGCGATGAAGGCAGAGGACACAAGAAGGCATTCAACCAGATCTGGTGCCAGGATGCACCGTTGACCAGTGGAGCCTCCACCACAAGGCCTGGCGTCCAACGACTCTGGTTTTTGCAATGGAGGAGGATGCCGGGTCATTGCAACATGGAGACGAAGATCTTATAGGTAGAGTTGAAGAGGCTCTCCTAGAACTTCCAGGTTGAAAGAAGCGGGTTCTTTTCAAAGAGCGTTGTTCTGGGCAGGCATAAAGATGGCAACTCTAAAGCTTTTCGAACTTTTCGACGTTTCAGCGCTCAGAGAGGCCCTGCTCTACTGTCATTGGTGGTTGGACGGGCGATTTCCGCGTGCAGCGTGGCTCTTGGGGGGTGAGGGGGGGGGGGTTTGGGTAGGTTTGGTACAGATTTGGCCTTTGTCCTGTTTTGAGTTCTGAGATATTTTGCTGTGCAGCTTGGGCAAGTTTGGGATTCGGTTCGGAATGGTTACGGCGTTTACGGGTTGAGCTCCAAAGTCTTCCCGGGCTTGAGGCGGGAAGCCCTCAAGATACCGTACAAAAAAAACAAAATAGGATCGTGCCGAGATGGGTGCAGAAGGCCTCATTAGTTTATGTTTCCGGGCCATATTGAGGACGCACATGTTTACACGGATCTGGATGAGGTGCTCCTACACCCAGCTATCCACAGACTCGTCTGGTCAGCATCTCAGCACTCCACTTCTCCTCGGGCCACGTGCATGCCAAGCGCATTGTGTCATGCTGCACACGCAAGCCGGCCCAGAGCCAGAACTTGAATCTTAAAGTTCTTTCGGTTGTTTGTTAAGTTCGGGTGCTTGCGGAAACATGATCAGTTTGTTTTTACGAATATCTTGTTCGGTTTGTGAAAGTTGCGCCATCGTTCAAAGTATGTTTCGGTTTTGTCGGTGGTTGGGTTCAATGGCCATTTCCAACAGGCAAAAAGCAGGTATAGTTAGGCATGCACAAGTCCGATGTGCATGGCACCAACTTAAGATTCGCTGTGGGCGGTTAGCTTCGACCGAACAATGCTAAGCTAAAGACCAACAGCCCGCACCGCCGCAAAACCCCTAAAGACACACAACTCCTTGACGTTTGCCACCGCCCTCTTAGCATGCAATCTTCTTGCCCATGAATGTGCTGCCACCATGACTTGAGTTTGCGCTTCGATGCCCTCGATGCCCTGAGCCCAGAATTGCTTCCGCCTAGGCTGTGCGCCAGGCGTGTGCACCACTGGCACATGGCCCAGTCCAGCATGCGCCAAGTAGCAGGTGCTCGTAGCCAGCTGCATATTAAGACCCTGCTTACGAGTGCTTCGTTGAGTGTCATACCCCATTCCGTAACAAACCAATGAACTAAATTCACCGTTTCGCTCAACAATACGTAGTTGGTGTGGCGTGCGGAGACAAGACCTGCTCACTGCTGTGCTTCGAGCAGACTTGAAGCTGTCAGGTACAGTCATTCCAAACTGAGCGATTCTGACAAAAATCACATGATCCCTGCGTAAGTCGGTGACGTTGATTGCAGGACCCACATCTGGCGAATGCTACGCATATCCACTGATGCTTGAAACCAATGCACTGGGTCTCCTTAGTGCCTCCTGTCGTTTGGACATCTAGTAATTATGCTCTACAGCCATATTTTTGCCTAGCAGCCTAGCAGCGTCTCGGCACCTGCTCTCAGATTAGGCGATGTATGCCTCCTCATCGTGTCTTGAGCTCCAGCTCTCGAGGTTTTGAACATTTGCACACCAAAAACACATCAGGATCGCAAAGCCGAGGTCAGCAGGCAGTTGTCGTTCTCGGCATCTCTCCGGTGAATGTGCCTATGACTTCAGCCCTGGCCAGCGCGGGCGCCTGGAGGTTTCAAAAGCTTGTTTCAAGCGCACGCATACGGGCCCTTGAGCTCTCAAGACTTGGTGTGCGGGCCTTTCTGGAGGTTTCCGCCAACCCCAAGCTGAAAGCACCGCCAGACATCCCTAAACAAATCTAGCCCAGGCTTCCAAGCGGTGACCATGAACTGCTCCGAACTGGATGCCACCTACGAAGGGGAGCTTAGCCCGGAGCTTTGCTTCAGCGTTCCTTTTTAAGGGATGCCTCGCGAAAGTTGATAGCAGCAATTCCGCACCGTGCGGTGCCATATGGTGCCATAAAGGATCACTGCGGGTTTAGTTTGGCGTCGCTGTTTAAGGGTCGGGTCTTGCACCCCGAGCCGGGTTGGGGGTTTGCGTCAGTTTGAGAAGGATGTTGACGCTGGATGGGTTCGGCTCTGGTGTATGGGCTGTGCGCGACGCCCTTTGACTGCTGTGCATCGGACAAAAAGGCAATCTACAGCATCAGGCTCTAGAAGAGTCTGAGTACGCAAAAGGTTTGGGGTTTAGAGGTTAAAAAACTTGGTATCCTGTACAAATACTGAAGCTCTCAAACCGAGACATTCGTGATGGGCCCAAAGCCTGAGGGGTTGTGCAGCATGAACGCGCCCTAACATCCCCAACCCAAACCCAACAAGCCATGATTAGTCACTCTAAGCCTTGCCACGTGCCTGAGGCATCTCTTGTGAGGCGGCCGTTCTCCTGTCGAACACCTCTGGCTGCCTCCCAGTGCCCAAGGAGGGCACCACGACAAAGGCACTGAAGTTCTGCCATGTGGAGGATAGGGTTTAGATGATTTTGTGAGTAGAGTTGGGGCGTGATGCCTCTGCATCGGTTGGTTGTCAAGAAGCTGCTTCAATCTCTCTTCATTGCTTGAAAACTTAGGCTTGCGGCGCAAAAACAAGGCACTCTTGCTCAGGTGCACATCGTCGCTTCCTGCTCGCGATTACGTCCATGTTACCAGTGCGTGCGAATGGCCAAAGCATCCATGCCCGCCAGATGATGACGTCCATGTTACCGGCAAGCAGCATGTCCATGAAGCCCAATGGCACCCTGGTCACAAAATCGTGACCCGACTTTGCTTTCTGGGTTCGACCACGAGGGTTTGCGCCTGCTGCAGTTTGCTTCATTCTCCTAACCTCATTCTCTGACATGTTTTGTCGGGCTTTTTTTTGCGCCGCACGCGAACATCTAAGACCCTCAGCCCTTCACCCTGAACCTGCACCTCCGTTGTGGTTCTTTCAAATCAGGGAAAATCGGGGTCTACGGACCCTCAAAGGGGCCCTACTTCGCCTTCTTGAGCTTTTCAGGGCATGTTCATGATTCTCACCTTGCCTCGCGTGGAAAAGGGCCGCTTTGCTTGTGCCCACAATGCTTGCCTGGCGGTCTTTTCGAGAATAGGCCTGCCAAACTCAAATACCTATGCTGCTTGCCTCAGCGGATGCAGCAAGTCCATTTCAATAGAGCATGCCATGTCATCATGTAACGCGTTGGGACAGCGGTGGCACAGTCAAGGCCCACACTGGTCACGAGTACAATGGTACTCGCCCGAAATGTGGTCCTTGTAAATCGGGAACGGGAGCGCTCATAATATAAAGATATATGCCTTGAAAGCATAAGCGAGGCTCTTGAGAAGTCGTGCGTGAACCGGGGAAGCAGGAGCCCGATGACCCATAGAGTCTTGTAGAGACCTCCTGCTGCAAGGCTGTAAACGTGGTCCAGAGCGCCGTGGCCTTTGCCCTGCCCGAAGTTGCAGGAGCCACCCAGGAATCATTACAGGCCAGTAAGGGCTCAACTTCGAGCGTCGGAGACGTGTTTGGGGGCTCAGCTAAAGGGTTGAGACGGATGGTGTTAAGTTGGCCGGCTGATGTGTAGTGTAAGCGTTCCAACAAAGACCTCCGCAAGGGTTGATCGTTTCGACCACAGGGGTTCGCGCGGCTGTGGGCAGGGATTTATCTTGGAGCTTCTCTTTCAAGTTGTCCCAGGCCAATGCATTCTTGAGGTTAGACAGGGCGGGGTGCCTTTTGAAAGCTTAGGTTGGCCTGCGAGCAAGGAGGGTCTGCAATACATTTGCCGGATGTTCTTAGGGGGCAGATCATTCCAGTCTAAGTCAGTCTAAGTTTGATCTATTTGCAGCATCAAGAAAATCCAACAAGTCAGCAGCAACACCTGCTAAAGCGTATCTCTGAGGGTTTGGAGTTTGGCTTTTTCTGCGTCGGGAAGTCTGGCCGTGTGGCATCAGGCAGTCATGGACACAGACGCCACGAAGCGGGCGTATGCAAGCTGCTCAGGGGTGTTTCGTGGTTTGTTTCGCCATAGACTGGCTGCACGGATATGTGCAGCGTCTTCGTGCTGACGAGGTATTTTGCGTAGCTTGCGGAATGTGCCCGGTCATCCCTTTCATGGCGATCTCCAGATCTTTAAAAGTGCCTGAACTTGAAAACAGATATCCCAACCCCCTGCAAGATCTAGAGCTTGAGCTCCTCAAGCTAGCTTCCAGAATTTGCATTGCGAGATTTCTGCTGCACCAATTTATAACCGCATAGGATGAGGTAGCAGGTGTTGCTGCCCATTATAAAGCATAGCACCCCAAATGGCATTCCCTGACCTCATGGGCGTAGGGCAGGGTTCTGCTCGAATGCCAAATCTAAGAGCACTCGTCTGGCCACCCACGAGGCATTGACCCTGATGGAGAGTCTTGGACTTCAGGACGAGGAGGCGCTGCCCTGAAAGACATGGGTCGATGTTTTATTTTTTTGTTTGTGCCAGGCATCACTGTGATCCGCAAGTGAACAAGGTGACTTGCAAGTTGCGCGCAATGGCTCTAATTGAGACGGCTCCGGCTCTGCCTCCTCAAGTCTTCCAACCTCATGTAAACGGCACGCCCCAAATTGAGAGGGATAAGTTATGTAGTTCTGAAGCAGCAACATGCTTTCACAATTTGCATGTCTTCAGAATTCGGTACCTGAGTTGGTTATTCTGGGGTGTCTTGTCTTGTCCTTTTTGTTCAGCTAGGCGGATCCAGAATACCTTTGATTTCGGGCAGTGCTTCCTGACACGACCGTAGGCGTAAAGGCTTCGCAACTGCGAGGAGCCATGAATCCGGCATTTTGCACATTTGAAACTGCGCGAAGCACAAGTACTTGGAAGTGTATGGGTGGGAGGGCTTTTTGCGCATCGCTTCTCCTAATGCGCGCCGAGCCTGAGAATTTGCATGCCTTCTTTTGCATTCCTTATTCTTTTCTTAGTTCGGGATATGCCCCCCAGACCCGACCTTGGCTCCCGAACCCCTGCTTGATGCTCGTTCTTCGAGACCGCCCTGATGGTTCCAGGCCATCACGATCCTCGCTATCCTGGTTTTCGTGTCAGAGTCTGCCAGAACCACAGATCTCCAGTTTTTGACAGCAGCTTCTCTCGTTGACTTTCAAGCAAGTCTGTCTGTCTGTCTGTCTGTCTGTCTGTCTGTCTTTCTTCGTGTGTGCCTAGCATGACAGGATGCCGTCAGCTTCTTTAGCCCGCTACTTGTAGCTCAAAAGGCCGAAGCCACCATCTTTCACATAGTTCCATCATGTGACCATTGGTTTTGGGCGCCCGAAGCTCACGAATGCTTGGAGGCTTCAATGAAGGTTCGATGTGTATCAAAGTTGTTGATCGCTCAGAGCCTCGGATTGAAAAGGCTGGACGGCGCCTGCAGGCAAGGGTGGGGCTGGATGTCCAAGCCCCCAAACCTGCCAATCCTGCAAATCTGCATCTCCAACTCCGTGACTGGTGTTGTCGTACCAAGCTCGAGCGTGATCGTCTTCGCCCAAAGCCGTGGCCAGGCTGGCGGAGATACCTTTGAGGTGAGCGTCAACTTCCAGCTGCGCACTGCGACGGCTCAGGACCACGCTCGAAAAGAAAGTGGCCTTCTAGGGTCAAGGGTGAGGCAAACGAGCTTACGAATTACAGGCTAGGGTTTGGGGGCGGAGGTTCAGGATGTAGCTTTCACTTTCTTTTCGAACCGGGCTCGCAGCCCTGCAGCTTCAGTGTTGCCATAAAGTGTTTGGGTTAGTTAGTTGGATTGAGGTTTAGGGAGGCTCCCTAAATTGCGAAACCGATCTGGAAGGCTGTGGGTTCTGAGTAGGGTGTACAGTTAAATGTGTTTAAGGCATTGGGAGATGTTCCCTGAGCCTTACATCTATGTCTCAGGAGGAGGAACTTGCAGGCCATGCGCTCAGAACCGCCACCTGTGCTGCCTGCGTGTACAGTAGCATTAGGCCAGTGCGCATGAGATGTTTAGGTGGAAGGTGCATGATTTGGCAGGGTTTGGGGGCCAAGGGGGTCGGGTTCAGGAGTTGATAGATTGTGCCTCAAGCTTCCGGATCCGGACTACAACGGCAATGCTTGTCATCTCCGGCAGCGCAGCTCAGGTATCACAAGCAAGATCGAGAATCTGGGCAGTACTGGCACGTCAGAGCACCTTGGAGAAGAGCACATGGAGAGCAGAGCGAAGAGTCGCCCTAACTTTTGAAACGCTGGAAAGCCCCCTTGCAATACAGCGAAGTCGGAGACAGAAATCTGTAAATCGAGCTGCAAAGTGGCAAAGTCCTTAGCCTGTCTTCAATGCCTTTGAAAGTTCCAGAGCTGGACTCAAATCAAGGCAGCAGACTTTCGTCTCGGCGCTTGGCACCAATTTGGAGGCAGTGGCGTGTTGGCGCACATACCCCGATGTTTGGTGCTTTGGGGCTTCGGTTTGTTGGTGTGAGATGCTCGGGCTGAGCCGAGCTGTTGCTTGTTTTCGAACGGCTCAGAGTTTGACCCCTGAAGGCTTACCCCTCTTGTGCTTGTCTTACCTCAACTTCAACTTTTGGTGGGTTCGACATTCAGCAATATAGCATGCACATGTCACGCATGCCCTGTCCTGAGCCGAATACCCAAGGCCACTGGCAGCCTTTTCCTAAGGGACACTGCAATCGGTGACACGCTTCGGTGCAATGAGCTTGTTTAAGCTCCAGTGCCTGAGAAAATGATCAGCATAAGCAAAAGCTTGTTGCGACCGAGTTTGGTGCAATCATCCACAACCGAAGCAACATGAAGCAGCCAAAGCGCTCACACCTCTGCAGAACAGGTAGTCTGTGGCAACCGGGAAGATGCAGCAGCTGCAGCCTCCATGAAACGCCACACAATAAGTCTGGACAAGGCATCACGGCTTCTGACTCTAACCAAGAAGGACGTAACTACAACCTGCCCAAAATCTCCAAACTCCATCCCCTCAAGCTTTTCACCGACCTTGATGTCTTCAAGTCCTCCTGTGATCTCCTGCAGGAAGCCGCGAAGGTGGATCCTGTGTCGCTGGAGCTCCTCACCCGAGCTGCAGAGGCACCCTGAGGGGCTGACCGGCGGGACTTTGGCATGGTCTTTTTTTGCTCTGTGACCCGGTGGTTTGTGGTTTCACTTCGATTTCCCCCCCTTTCGTACGGCTGAAGCCTCAAACTCCAAGCCAACAACCAGTGGATGATTTGCGAAATTCAAAGCTTTCGGCACCATGCGGCCCATACATGCTCCAGGGGTTGATAGGTCTGTCAGGCCTTGCATGACCTTACGCCAACGTGCGGACCACATGCTCTGTGGAGTTTTGATGCAACATAATCCGGGGTAGTGCATGGGTGGGGTGTCTGGTCGAATTAGGGACCTGTTGGGATGGCCATGAAGAGTCTGCTGAAATTGGAAGCGGGGGGGGAGGACAGAGAGAGAGGGAGGGAGGGAGCGAGAGAGAGGCAGAGAGATAGAAAGAGAGAGAGGAAGGAAGGAAGATGGAGACGGAGGCACTCTGTGACGGCCACAAATGCACAGGGTGGGACAGAATACAGGCACAGAGACACGAAGACACTGAAATGTATTCAGCAGCCTGTCATGGTCCGACGGTCCTTTGCAGGCGGTGAAGACCGAAGGCATCACCGTCAAGTACACGGAGGTGGAGTACAGAACTTGGCGTTGGGGCTAGGGGTTCAGGGTTCAGAGTTTCGCTCGGTACAGCTTGTAGGATGCCGGGTCTGAGATTTTGGGTTCCGGGAACAATCTCGAAAGCCGTCCAGATTTGCAGAGCTTTTGTGTGTGCGCTCGCTTTTGCCCAATTGTCTACCTCCCTCTCCTTTGTCTTTCTCTGTCTCTTCTCTTTTGCGTTTTCTCTCGCTCACTCTCTCTCTCTCTCTCTCGTTGTCTCGCTCGTTCCCTCTCTCTTTCCCTCTCTCAGTCTCGTTGTTTGTGCTGCTCGCTCTCTCTCTCTCTCTCTCTCTCTCCGCCTCTCTTTCTTCCATCCCTCTCCATCAGCGCATCCCCACGACAAGCCTGTGCAAGCCTCACCTGCGCAGTCCTCCAATACAAAAGTTTCCTGGACCCCATCTCCCATGCCAGGCACCACGAGTGTCCACTGCCTATGTGGCCACAGACAACACTTCAGTCGAGGCAAACTCACTAAGTACAGTTCAGTCAAGCGGTTCATGGCTTGTGTTGGGAGGGTTGCACAAGGTGTTGCACAACGTGTTGCACAACTGTTGCACACTGTTGCCAGGACGAGTCTTTCTCCGGGAGGTTGCCGCTTTTCATGCCCTCTGTATCCCTCTGTTCCGTGAGGAGCCTGCCAACAACAACACCGTGCTCAATGCCACTCTGCTGCCATATATTCGGCTCTAACTTATCCAGGACGTCTCGGGAATTGCTGAGGGGTAATTCGAAGGACGTGCAGTCAAAGCTGAAAAGCTTCAAGACTCCGGAGTGGTTTGCAATAATGGCTTGTTCGTATATAAGATACGCGAAAGAAACGCACTGAAGCCCCGTCCTCTGTGAGTGCGTGCGCGCTGGTTGCTTTGCCTTGTCACACTCTGTCTGGGCTTGTTGAAAATGAGAGGCAGCCTGGGGTTCATAGATGTGTCATGCACAGGAACGCAAACAAAAAGCAGCAGCACATAGCAGCACCATTGGAATCAGGTTGAAAATCGTACGTAACCTGCGGGATACGTTGTCAAGCAGAGTGAGACTACACCTTTGATAAATCCTGTGCACACTTCTGCTGTCTAGTTCCTGCAACAATCCTCGAGCATCAGACAAGACAAGATCCTGGAAGCGAGGCGCTTGCAGCCATCTTTGGCATCCTCGCTGCCGCGGCCTGCGCTGTGGCAGCTGCTTGGCACAGCTTGGCAGGTTTGGGCGCGGGGCGGGGGGTGGGGGGGTTTTGGGGGGGCCTTTCATCCGCGCAGTGATGTCGGCAGCCTCTTGCTACGGGTCACACAAAAAATTGGCACAATCGGGTTGGCTAGTCCATTTGTCGAGCCCTCATAGTTCCGGCTTGTGGCATTGCACCCCGCTTGCCAACATAAGGTTGAAATTAAGTGATGTTGGGCTTTCGGTTGTTAGGGCAATGTGACCGACGCGACCCCCTGGACTGGTCTTGGTACACCTTGCACCTCATGAACAGGGACTGCGTCAGCAAAAGGACCCAGTGAATGGCAGGGCATTCGTGCGCTGCCGAGGTTATCTGGCAAATCCGGCGCAAGCAGGCGGTCGACCCAGCCGGGCAACTCAGACCCGCCGCCAAGAGTGCAGGTTCTTACTGCATGGGTCCGTTCTAAAGTGCAAATGGATCCTGTGATTTCTGGAGAGGCTAAGAGGGCAACCGATAATTGGACTGGATGATTCACCTACGATGATGGGGCGCTGGTCCCTGCAGTCCTGACCCAGTGACCCAGTGAGACCCTTCGTTCATCAGAGGTAGGCGTGTGCAGAGCATGCGTCAGAGAAGACCTGACGCACCCCCTGCCTTAAAACGGCTCACACAATTCCTCGCTTTGACGTGTTTGAAGTTCAGACTTCAGGGTGCATGGTCTGGCTATGTCTGGCTTATTCTTGGAAACCGCTAGAAGTAAAGTGCTCGAACTGCCCGCACCATCGGCGCCATCATGAGACCTCAGAGATTGTTGGTTTGTCGTTCAGCTTACAGTACGTTGAGAAGCTCCTTGCAAATGGAAGGTTACGCCAATGGCCCCAGAGCCATTGCCTCAGCGTACTTCGTAGCATCCGCTCTACACTCTACACGCGTGAGGGTTTGGCAAGCTCTGGTAACCGTCGCCGACAATCTGCTTTCAGGGCCTTCAACTTTCAATTATGAAAGCTGGGCGGAGCTGCTGGTTGCGGTTGTCCAGCCTTCCTGGTCCTCATAAGCACTGCAATCTCAGCCAACCGAGCGGAGGCAAGCCCACAGCCAGGACCCGGAATGTCTTGAAGTCGGGGTGGTTCGGTTTTGGAGAAGTTGCGCGAGCGAGCGAGCGAGCGAGAGAGAGAGAGAGCGAGTTTTGGAAACACACTGTCTTGGCTTGCAAGACTCCAGCAAGTCCATGCGGGGACCGAGAGGTGCTCGAGCAGTTCATGTGATAGTTCATGTTCCGACAAAGGCGGAAGGTGCGGGTATCCCCAGCCTGTCAGGATCCCACATGATAGCGAGGCTTCACAGGCGTAGCATACCGGATCCCTAGACCATGCTGCGCGTCTTACTACTCTGCATTCTGTGCGTGATCTCCAGCCACCTTCACACCGCAACTTCTTAATCCCGGCCCCACCGAGAGCAACCGACGTACTTTGAACAGGTCATCGTTCTTTTGCTTTCATGCTTGAGGGGCAGCTTAAGACTCTTTACTAGCCCTAGCCGTGCTGCCGTTCCATGATGCCCTTCAACACCCCGCTGCCATACACCTCCCACCCTAGACCTGGTCTTCCATGCAGGAGCGTAACGTGCTTTCCCCAGCCCGCACCCCTCCCAGCCCTCTTTTGTAACCCATTATGTAATCCCTCCATGGCGCTTAAGACGTGGCCATGAACTTCGGCTTACCGAAGCCACGGCGTGCGGCACCGAGAGCCTTGGTCAGAGCAGAGTGAAAAAATAGGAAGCACTGGCTGCCGAGGTAAAACCGCACGTGTCAACCTTGCCCGCCATCCCAAACTGAAACTTGGAGCTCTGAGATGCGCCAAGGATTGCGGGAGGATGGCCCTCAATGCACGGATCTTGAAAACGTGCACGGCCTGGCGTGCTGCTCAGAACTTTGGCCTTTGAATGCAACGGTAAGAGAGCTACATGATCCGATGCATGTTGCTGCATTCGGCGGGGTGGGTCGTCAGCAAAGGCAAGTCGGATAGGGGAAAAGATATATCTGACATGGAAAGTCAGCTTTCTGACATCGAAGGGGATCCGCACATTGCAAGGAGAGAGAAAGCCAAAGGAGGAACAAGAGAATGATGAACGAAGGACGATAAAGAGGGAGCCATGGAGTAAGATGCATAATGCCAGGGAAGGAAGAAAGGGAGCCATGGAGCAAGATTCACAACGCCAGGGAAGGAAGAAAGGAAGCAAGGGACAGAGGCAGCGGCAAAACATTTCCAGCAGCAGGAGCCCTTGCCCTAGGCCCTAGACATAGGCACATAGGCACAAGCGACAGACAGCGTTTTGACTACCCAGATCATCACCACCGCTACCAGCACTTAATCATCATCGTCATTGTCACCATCATCATGCGCAGCATCACCGGCCTCAGCATCATCCCTGTCATCATTTTGGTAAGTCCTCGAGGATTCTAAGAGTGTCTGCTCCGCTGCTACTCGACCGATCCAAACGGAGTCATTTGTTCGGGCCTAGTTGCACCTGCGTAGCAGCAAGAGCAGTGCACTTCGGCAGCAGGCTAAGTGCAAATATTCCTACATATATTGATTCATGAGGCCGTGGATCATATAAAAAAAAATCCTGTGCCAAGAAGTTGCACAGCATCAGCACGAGGACCTGCCCGCCCCCCACCCTTTCAGGCCCTTCCACTTGCCGACGAACAATAGTTTTTGAGATGCCCCGAATCCCTCCCCTTGGCATGGGAAGTGAACATATCACATCATTTCACAAAACTGGTCTTCGCCTGCAACAACAGCGCAATACCTGAGGTGGCGTATCATCTTCCGCCTGCGTGAGTGAAAATTCATCACGTTTCATAAGCATGGGTGCAGCCTGGCTGGAAAGACATTGCAGTGTACGGCTTACCGCACGCAGTTCAAGGAGCGGCTCCGTTCTGACGATGAATCCACAACCGTGACAGAATTTGGAAGTGTGAACAATGCCATTCGCGGGGATGCAGACATGACAAAAAGATCATGGAAAAACGGCCAGCCAACAGGCTTGGTGAGCTCACCTGGTCCACATTTCTCTTCTCAGGTCCGCGTCCTCGTGGATGGCGCATCCGAACTTCTCGAGGTGCATCTTGTTCTACTTAGATGTCTTCCTGCTTCCTGCCGCATTGAGGGAGGTGTATTCTCTGCACACTGGGTCGGAACCCCTGCTAGACCCACGGCCACTTGTTGCAGCCGAGCGAAGGCTTGATTGGTTGACGAATAGTGTTCCCAGGGATGTGCTTCAACACGGCCACGGGGCTCTACAAAAATGATCTGCTGCGGCTCCTTCGTTTCATAGTTAGGCTGGCTATAGTGTGGGGGTCCTTCTTTTGATTTCGGCTCTCTGGGCTTGGGGCATGCAGCAGCCCCACCTCGAAAAAAACGGCTTGGGGCCGTTGGGGCTCGTGTTTTCAGACATGTTTCGTTTGACGGCCAGGTGGATGCGCTGCATGGGCCGAAGGCATCTTGGGACTTTGACCCAAGCTCTATCAAGCTCTGAAACCCTATGTCCTCCAACATCCTTCAACTCTGATCGACTTGCGAGTGCCTTGCTTCACCCATTACCCTTTCAAATCTCAGGGGCAAACCGATCAGGACGGCGTATGGGGGCGGATGGCACACAGCCTTCGGCAAAGGCCGTCGAACCCCCCTAGCCTTCGTCGAAACCCTTGGCCTTCGTCGAACCCCCCTCCCGGCCCTTGTGGCCTTCGTCGAACCTCCGGCCTTCATTTAGCCTTCGTCGAACCCTCGCGTTTTTTTTCGGGCTTTGTCTTGGCCTTTTGTATCGGCCTTCGTCAAACCCCCTCCCCCTTCGTCGAACCTCCCGGCCTTCGTCGACCGGCCCCCCGGCCTTCGTCGAACTTCGCCTCGGCCCGTTGGTATCCCGAGTCTTCGTCGAAGTTCCCCGGCCATCCTGCTCTTCGGCCATCCTGATGTGTTTTCCCCTTAAAATCATTCAATTCCAGCATGGCGCATAGGCCCAGGCTGTTGGTGTCGGCTCGGTCTATCTTGAATATCCGTGTGGCTTTGAACGTAGCCCCTTGTCGCTCGCTAACTTCAACTCAGTCTAAGGGTTGGAAATATTTGTAATCGGTTTATGGGATTGAGAGGGCTTCTGCAGCACGACGAACAAGCCAACTTATTCCACCAGGTAATGAGCAGCAAGGTGTGCCAAGAGAACTGCGCGCATCAATGGCACGTGCACGTGGACACAGGCTCAAGAAAGGTCATTCCGAAGCACACAGAGAAAGTGTCCTGGCATGTCACTGCGTGGAAGGAAAGCAATACCAGTTTCGTGCGGACGTCACACTCTGTGTGTGTGTGTGTGTCTCTCTCTCTCACTCTCTCTCTCTCTCTCTGTTTACCTGTGTGTCCGTCCGTCCCAGTCGAACTGGTTAGGTTTACACCGCGGGCAGCTTGGCGGATCTCAAGAGCAACGAGCTACGAATCAAGGTTTCTTCTGTGCTGTGCGGGCGTGCACCTGGCTCCCCTACTATCACCAGCAGGATGCAGTTGCGACCCGTTGCAACCCTCCTAAAATCCAGGTGGCAAGTTAGAGTTCTTCCAGTTGAAGAACTTGAAGAAGAAGGGCTCCACTTCGGCCATCGAGGCTATGCTTTGTCCGGGAAGGCTTCTGCGAAATCCACCACGCACCATCCGCTGTTCATGTAGGGCATGTCGGCCAGGCTCAGGTCGAGATTCTTTGGCCTTAGGCCTTATAGGCCTTTCCAGAGCATTGAGTCAAAAGTCAAAAAGTCGCTTCAACACCCGGGCATTCAGGGATCAGGATGGTTTCTGAACTCAGAGTTTCAAGATTCTAGGTGGGTGCATAGGCTCTTGCAACTTGACGTGGAAAGCCCAAACCCTTGGATCCCTTCTCCGGAAGATTCCGCAAAAGTGCTGGTCTGACTACACCGCCTCCGAGCGCAAGGTCGCCCTCTGCATGGTGCCTTGGCAGGATTCTAGCCGCTAGGTCCAAATACGAAATTGGCTTGTTTGAGGTTCTCCACATAGCCCTACAACTTCACAGCCCGACTGGTTAAATACTAACGGGATCTTGGGACATGTTTCCCCCCTCGTCAAGTTCGTGCTGGTCAGTCCTGGGCGGGCTTCTGTGCTGCTCGTGAAATGTGTTTTTTCAGGACTTCACGTCGGCCCTGAGGGTTCACAGATGGCAACCAGCTTCGCAAGAATACACGCACTGCGTACGTGCATCATCGCCCACCTTGCACGGCGCGTCCAAGATCGGGCCCAGTTTTCCTTGCACGAGCAAGACAGCTTGCGATTCTCGAGGCCATTCAAACCATCGAGATCCGAACTGCCCTTATACATCCCTTGTCACCCCCTCCCCACCACGGTTCGCCCAAAACCATGTGGCCTGCCGTGCGGGGCAAAGCTCGAAGTTCGTCAACCCCCTCGGGCCTCGGATTAGGACTAGGACCTTCCTTTGAATGCACGTGAAGAACTGAAAAGCCAACTCCAACCTGAATCAAAGGCCGCGAAGCAAAATCAGAGCTTGCGGCTGTTTCTGGATCCAAAGAAGATCGAGACCCCAGAGGAGGGGGCCAATCATGTGTGATGTGTTCCCCTAGATCGAGAAACAAATGTGGGCATTTCGACATGGTGTAGCACTCCGGTTGAGAGCATTCGCTTTTCAGGATCTTTGGTCGTTTGGGGTGCAGGTGCCGGGTTATGGCCACACATTCCGTGTATTCAGCTTGGGCACGCAAGGTTTGGAGTCTGCAGGGCAGCTACGTATGTGATTCTCATTCACAGGAGTTGGAACAGCGGCACAGGCAGCAGAAGGCCCTCGAGGACGCAGAGGCACGTGTGCATCGTGTCAACCTTTGCAAGGGTTGGGATAAATATCGATTTTGGCTCCTGATTACGCCTGCACTGAGCATTGCAGCCTCGGATTGTCCCAAGTCTGCGAGGACGCTGTCCTCAGAAAGCATTCATTGGTTGTTGACTGCTTGGTTGCTTGGGGCTTGGAGGCTTGGGAGTATGACTTGCCCTTCATGACCTCAGTATTCTACTGGTAGTGTACTGGTTAAACGGATCCTGTGCAGTCTGCATCAATCCAGAACGCCGAAAACAAAACCCACCCATCTGCGAAAACTATTTCCGACCGGAATGAGGTCGGTTCATATACGTCACATGAACTCATCGCGCAAGCTCCTGCGCAAATCAAGTTTCAATATATCTGCACGGGATGTCAAGCAAAGTTATCTGAAGCAGACGAGTCAGCAGGACACACTATGACGAGAAGACTTGCAGTATCTTGCAAAGTCTCATCCAGAAACAGTCTGTATCTCCGAAGCTGGTTTGTGCATCCCAAGTCTTCGCAGGGGTCTCAATCGAAGAGTGATGCAGACGGTTTGCTTAACATGCAGGTGACGGGGCTGGCAGATCGCTGTGCTTCTTGGGAGCAATGTTGCCCGAAATTTCCCAGCGCGGAGCGGGCAAATCTCGGAAGTTCGAAACAACTCTTTTGACTTAGTTTTTGCCTCGGGGTCAGTTGTTGGTAATTTAGCTTTCCAAACATGCTGGGTGCTTAGGTGGTTTTACAGTTTGTCCATGGGCTGAATTGGAGAGGATTTGCTTGTTTGGGAGTTGTTAGATGGAGCATCCCCCTGCAATCCGTAGCCGTAAACCCCATGAGTGCAGAGTTCGCTTAGCAGAGCGGCGAACCACAGTAAACCAAGTTTCCTTGTATTCAAACCTTTGATACCAAGGAACGGGAGCGCTCCCGGGCCGTTGGCTGGACCCCCATCCAATTGGACACAGATCCTTGGACGGCAAAGTGGCGTCGCTTCAGGCATTTTTTCCGGAAGCATGTTCGCCAGCAGGCAAGTTAATTGGTAGACCCAAAAAGTTGCTGGTGGCATGGGTTGCCATGCAGTCTACCGCGGCCCAAACCCTGAGCCCTCAGGCATTGCAATCTGTAATGCCTGCATCTTGGACTCCCCGGCCCGGCATGCCAAGCGCCCTGTCTTTGCAATCGGCTACGAGGTCCTCAACAACCACAGCAAGAGAGCCCCTGGCTTGTTCTACGGCATCGAGTTTCCCTGGTCTGCTACCTGCTCGAAACATAGACGGTGGCTGGTTCAACAAACTGCCAAGTTAAGGACCCGCCTGCAAGATTGTCTGTCAAAGCTGCTGCTTGACCACGCCCCTGCATGCAAAAGCCCATACTCACAGAAGCAGTGTCCACCCGAAGGTGCCGCCAGTTAGTATGTTGGCCTGGCTTTGAGGGTGGCATGCAGTACAGGGCAGGCCGGTGCAGCTCATGGACGCACTTCACTGTGTGTGTAGTCGGTCCGGTTCCTGGTCAAGAGGTTGGACTCTGCTGTTCGCGGCCAGCACGTTCAGGCTAAGTTGGGCCGGGGACCAGTGTTTAGGCCCGACCCTTCAAGGCCCGTCAAGCTTGTAGTTAAGTCAGCAGGTTTTGGAAGCCTCCCGAACATACGAAGCTACCAACTACCAAGCACAGTTCAGGCTGAGTCGCTGAAGGAGTCTTGCCTACAACCTCATTTTCCGCCTTTTGCCCAAGGCCAGCCTGGGGTCGTTCTGTCAGTTTTGCAGTTTCGAGATTGCATGTGTCTCGAGACTCTTGAATCTAGTGCCATTCAGCATTATTTTCAATTTGTTAGCGAGCCATACCATATGGAAATACTTCTCTGAGGGAGGTAACTTCTTCAGTTTTCGGGCTGGACTCTGTCAACGCAAAAGGCATGAACTATGCCCTGCAGTCCCTAACCCCCGACTTGTTTCCTGTACACAGCCACAGATCCTTATTAATTCTCCTGCTTTCAGCCGAATTCGAATTCTCATGGCAAAATCTTCCACAAGGTGTACCCTGCTTCATTGAGTGCTAGGTTCGTGAGCAAAGCCTTGCATTGCCCGTGGATGCATCTGAGGAAATGGGCCCGGCTTGGCTCACTCAGGAGCCAGCACATTTGCCATGCCCTGAAGAGTGTTTCGGCCTAGGGCTTCGAGACAGTTGATGGTGAGCTCCGAAGCAGGGCAACTAGTTGGGACAGTGAGTTCTACAGTGCAAGGCATTCATCCATCTGCAGAGAACGGGGCAACCTTTTGCAGTCGCTGTTTGGTGCATGAGCCCTAAATATAGGAACCTCTACTGCAAACGGGCAGCTTCATGTAACACGCTCAAATTGACGAACCTATGCATGCCTTTCTTGGTTGCAGGCCTTTCACCGTGCTGGAACGCTTGAGCCCAGAAACTCGGCAGAAGCATGTACAAGGGCCAGTACATCCGAAGCAACTTTGCTGTGCACCTGCTGCGTGTGAGCGTCCCGGTGCGAGCATGGACACAGATAAACGTTCCATGCTTTGGTCCGAAAAAGCTGGGATTCAAAGGGCTGTAGATTGTCACCTTGAGCTGAGTGAGCCAGAATCTGGCGCATTGCAAGTTTCGGAGTTCAACGCTTCCGGGACACCAGTTCTGTTGGTTTCATCCACAGGCAACCGAGTCACAAACATCAAGATCGACGACCGGAAGGCAGGAATGGACCAAATGGGAAGTGTACTTAAACAGGAGATGGATTCCGCTGGCCAGGACCCGTGATTCAAGCCCGAAACCCGTGAAATACAACCCCATCAAACGCTTGCACAGGTCGAGGAGCTTAGGTTCAGGGTTTTCGGGGAGGTCAAGGGCCTCTCACTGGAGCCTTGAGCCTGAAATGATCCGCCTTGCACCATGCTTCTACCGGGCCGCCGCTCCGCCCTCCTCTCCGCCCTTCTCTCTGTGGTGCTGGCGTTTGTGAATTTTGTGAGGTTCAGGCCCATGTTTTTCTCCCAAACGAGGTTTTGTTCTGGGCCGTTAAAGTCCAACGCAACATTCAGAATGGAATCTAGGGCCCAAGACCCACCCGCAGGTGACAGCCGGCAACAACGCCGGCAAGTTCCTTTTCGAGGAGAGGGAACGGCGAAGAACCTCCAAATCCCGATAACTCCCTGTTGAGAAAGTTACTCTTGTGCTGCGTGGTGTTTCGTTTTCGCATTTGACCCTTTGAAAGGTGCGATACGCGCGTGACCGGCCTGGCCTTCATCGCAAGCTTTTTGCCAAGGTAGTGCGTGCATGTGCGATCTTGAGAGGAGTGCTAAAGGTCATATTTCTAAGCGGCAGGTTGGTAGGAGTTGCCGAAGGCATGGCGGACTTTGGGAGCACACCTCCCTGCATATTGCTCAGCTTGCTCAGTGCTTGCCGCATGCTTGACACGTTTTCTGCTTTTGCTTTATGGAATTCAATGGGAGCTTTGAGAACCCATGGGGCCCCGGCAGGCCTTGCAGATGCTGAAGTGCTGAAGCGTCCACGTAAGTCGCCGAACCCTGCTTAAGCCGACAAACTTGTGTGTATAGAGGAACGTCTGTACTACGTGCATAAAGAGGTCCACTCTCCTGGTAAGAGTTATACCTCCTCGTGTCTGAAGATTTTGGATCAGGTGCCACATGCCTTGACGAAGGAGACAAAACAGGCTAGGCCCACTAGGCTTAGCGCGGCGTCTTCGAGTTTGGGTTGTTCATTGTACTGCAGTTGTTTTGATTGTTTGGGTTTGGACTTGTGGCGCCTTCGTTTGGGATTGAACTTGATTTATTGCTTCAAAGTTCTGCTTTCTTCTGTGGGAAGTTGAGTGTCGAGACCCAAAGTGTATATAACCTATCAAGATGCGGGCGCGCAGTCTCAACTTGATAGCCCGAGCCTTGGGAAAGTGATGTTCTACCCCTGTGAAGAGGATCGCCTCAGCAGCTCGGTGCTGAAACAGCCGATGGACTTTCTGGACCCTCTGCAGAAGTCCTTTGGAGCATGTACGTAAGGTGCTCGCTACAGTTTGTGTCATTGTGGCTGGTAGGTTTGCTTGACAGAAGCGAGCGGCTGCCACTGTCACAGGGCTCCTGTGTTGCGACTCCCCTAAATGCTTTTGCCAGTAATAGGACATCGGGATATCACAATGTGGTCAGGCATGGTCGGGGTTCTGGCTCGGCTTATGGTTGCCTGTGTTTTGGAGTGTGCCATTTGCTGGACCACGAAAACGCGTTTGACCACAGGGTGCCAAGTTAAGTGTTTTGTGGTGTTTTTGAGGCAGGGATAGGTTCCTCTCCAGACTGCCTGCCCATCTTGGCCTGCTTGATGAGTTTGTCGTGCCCGCATCTCTCTGCTCTCGCAGAAGTTGTGCGCCTGGAAATTCATCCTTTGTCGGGTGCGTGTTCGGCTGAGGTCATGCGACGTGCAGCCCCCCCCCCCCCGAGCCACCCCCGGTCCTCCACAGATATACCATCTTCCACAACAGCCGCCATGACAAATATCAGGAGATCAACACCTACCGGGTTGCAGAGACTTACCTGTGGCTTGGCTGCCGATGCTTCAGTTACTGGTAGCATGCAATGCCGCTTTTTGCCTTCGGCCCACGCATAGCAGCTGGACTTGGAGAGAGGTCTCGATGCATTTGTCGTTCATGGCTTCTGTCTTCATCACATCAGTCACAGTTGATTCGACTGTGCTAGAACTGCTAGAGGAATCTGCGACTCGTCCTGCCTGCTGCCACTGCCAAGGCCGATGCGCACTCCAAAGTTTTACTTCGGTGACATCAGCAATGAGACCAGCGACTTGACACCTCCGCCGTCCCCCACCGTTCTCTACTGTATCAGTAAGTAGAGGAGCATGAAATACAGCTTTCGAAAGCTATTCTCTTTTCTACAAAGCCCAACAGAAACCTGACCTTACCCAACGCCCTTCTTTTGTTGAGCCTGCCAAGATATGGTAAAAACACCAGGCTCTCGGAAATGTTGTGTATTCGAGATGAGTACTTTGGCATGGAGCCCATGCCAATTTGTCACAGGACGTTTCGTACGGGAGTCGAAGCCTCATCGGACAGAACCTAACTAAAGTTCAAATGTCCGAAGCAAGCACACTGCACCTCAGAAACACTGGCACCAAAAACGGGAAGCTAGAAGAAGTGCCTGGTCCTGTACCTTTTCTTCCATGCTTGCCTGTGCAGCGAAGTCATTAAAGCGCACGGTGGAAATCCAAGAGGGCCTACGTAGAATTCTCCAAGGGCGATCACTGGACGTTGCAAACTTGACAGGCAAGATCTCCTAGGTCCTAGCTCAGAATTACACTCGCCGGCATGGCCCCAACAAAGAGGAGTTTCAGGGGAAAGGGTCCACGTGCCATTGAGGCCCCAAGATGGCGTAGGCGGGCTCAGCTTCGGGCTTGTTGGGTTGGGGCTGGAATTGTATGCAATTGTATGATTGCATGCTTAAGGCAACTACATCCTCATCACCGAACGCATAGCTTTTGCGGAGCTGGAGGGCAGGCTGTGGTTTGATGTGGTTTGAAAGAATGCAGTATCGTGCAGATGACTCTCAGGGAAAGAGCAGAAGGGCTTTCTGGTATTTGCCGCTCGCCCACAGGATTTATGGTTCGGGTCAGACTCTGGCAATTCATTCATTTCTCTGGGAACATGTGCGTGTCGTGAGGAGCCGTGTCTGCAAATACCAGAAGTACTGGCTCCGACTTCTTGCTTGGTTTTCCTGTGACCCTGTCCACTTGCGCAGACACTTCGCATGGACTTACGTAGGTTTGTTTGGCTAGCCGTTGCGCGATTGACTTGCGCATTTAGCAGTTTCATAGCCTCAGGCAGGGACTGACACCATACTCCCCCGTCAGGGCGAAGGGTGACTCGCTGCGGCCGTATGAAATTGCAACCTGGCATCAAGGCTTTGGCCTCCAAGGACAAGAAAACCAGAGTCAACCAGCCCAGCCGAATGACCTCTGAAGATTTGTTCTGTTGTTGAAATTGAACCCCCCTCCAATTTGTGTCCGCCCGTTAAGGTCCCTTCTTGGCGGCGTCCATGGTAAAGTACTAGATTTCAAGCAGCTTGCTCCCTGCAGTGAGGAAGGACCCTATGACAAGTGCAAGGACTACGAGCTCCATGGGTCCGGCAAGGAGAGACATGCTGGAGAGTCATTGCGGCGGCAGGTTATCCTTCTCCCTGAAGTTTCAAGCCGTGAAGATGAGTTTTTAATGACCGACACAGCAACCGCAGAGGCCATACCCTCCTTCCTAAAGATGCCGTAGCCCTAAGTACCTTCAGCCTTTGAGAACTGCTTCCACAAGCTTACAGGCAGAAAAGTTGAACTGACCCCCAAATCTTGCAACTTACCACCGATTCGTCTGAGCTAACTACCCCAGCCTAAGGCTTTAAGACTTTAAGCCCTCACGCAAAGCAGCCGGGCCAGGAACACTACACACTCATTATGCAGATGAGCCGGAGGCCAAGTTCCCCAAGAGGCTTCTGGTAGGATGTCCGTGGAAAGAGTTGGGAAGCTTGTGACGTTAAACTTTCTGCAGCTCCAACACCTCTTAAACAGCCAGCACGCTCCCAATCACAAAGCACTGCACATCGCAAAGAAGAAGCTCAAAAGCAGCAAGAAGCACCAAGGTGCCAAGCTAGCCGCAGCAGACAAGTCCTTTCGAATGGGCAGCAAGTCCTTCCTGGCAGCGCTGCTCGGGCTTTTTACGGCTTTTTCAAATTGAGCAAAGCTTAGTTGAAGCTGCCCTCGATCCTTGAAGACAACCGAAATCCTCGAAGAGTTTGTTGGAGTACACGCTGATCAAACCGTCTGAGGAACTTCGGCGCGCCACCGGACTCCTGGCGCTGTTCAGTTTAGGTGTTTAGGCAACGTGCGAATATGGTTTTGGGCAGGTTCAAGGCGAAGTCTGTCGTTCGGGCAGTCGAAGAAAACCGACGATGCTTAGGTGCCATCTCGCATTCTGTAAACTCTTCATGCTTTGAACTCAGTTTGTTGGGGTCACCCGCTGTTATTACAAATTGTTTTTCCCGGATTGCTGTTTTTGTTTGGTTTACGGGTTTGTGTTAAGGGTTATAACATAAGGGCTTAAGCAGTAAGGCTTGAGGCCCCGAGGGCCTTAGGCTCCAGGAATCTTAAAGAGCCAGAGCCCGGAGAATCCAGGAAGCCAAGCGGCCGATTCTATCCAAAGCCTATAGTGAAATTCCAAAACGATGCCCCAAACAAATTTCGTGATAGGCAGTCCACGGGCCAGCCCGACTCACTTTAATAAATTTGCTGCGTCACCTGCAAGAATACACGAGCCCGGCGGGGGGGATCCTTAGCAAGACAGGAAAGCATCAGGCAAGGTCTAAAGGCTTGAGGCCCTGAGGGGCATGATGGTCACCCCCCCCCCCCCCCTTAATTGGCTTGGGGGGCCCTATTTATAGAGGGTCCAAATTTGGTTGGGGGGGGTTTCATTGTTGCATATTAAAGCCAGTGCAACATTAAGACTCGAAACTTGGTTGAACACAAGCCCTAGCACTGTGCCAGATTTTCAAGAACATCCAAAGATATCTTGAGACTCCAGACGCATTTCTTTGCGGTGAAGCCTCGCAAGGTTGAGAATTGCCCTCAAGTTCCTTCCCCTTAGGCCAGTGCTTCGCCTGCCGATTTCGGGGTGAACTTCTATGGCCCCTCCGGGGACTCTGCGCAGGCACTGTTTTTGGGAAGAGGGCCCAGGTTCGTCCTGACTCGTTCTTGTTTTTCCCACTTCCTGGTACCGTCCCTATGCTCGACGGCTGCATGTTGCAAGCGCAGCTATTTCAGTTCGCATCGCAAGGGCCCTGCATGATGTCCTGGCAGCAGTCATTAGCTTAGGCTGGTAGGCTTATCCGCGGGCAGCGCTAGCCCAGATCCCTGCCTGATCGAGGCTCCTGAAGGAGATCCAAACAACACCCCACTCACGTGCGCCATGGCCGCCATGTCTGGAATACCAGTGGTGCTGAACGTCTACGACGTCAGTGGCCACCCTGTTCTCAAGAATGCGAACAAGCTTTTCCGTGCAATTGGCGCAGGTGCTTACCATGCAGCTGTGGAAATCAACGGCGTTTCGGCGGAAGGAAAATGCTTTCGAACTGTTACACGCAAGAGCTGCCATTCCTTTACTATCACAGATGTGAGGACAACAGGTCATGAAAAAACCAGTTTACACGATGGGCAGCTCAGGTGAAGAGTGGTCATACGGCGGTACGGACGAGGGCACGGGGGTCTTTACCTGCAGCCCTCGGCAATGTGACTGGATCACAAGACCTTTTTGCTAAGACTGCTGCGAGATGCTAAGAGCGACTTTAGAGCACCCTCTCCATGCCGTCCATGCCCTATAGCTCCCCAGGAAGACAAAAGGGAAGTTACAGAGCCGTCGCCCCAGGTGAGGCTCACAGCTTCCGGGAGTCGATCCCCATGGGAGCCACAATGCTGTCCCAAGAGGAAGCCTTTTTTTGATTTTGCCGTGGAGAGATAACACACACCATACAGACCGCACACGTCCGCAGACCGGAGGAAGTCACCGCAGCTCTTGACGCGCTGGTGCAAACCTGGCAGGGCCCTGACTACGACCTCCTGCGCCACAACTGCTGCCACTACAGCGGCTAGACGATGCACCATGTAGACATGGTAAAGGCTTCCCAGTTGGCAGAAGCCAGGCTGTATTTCCGATTCAGCTGCAGCTTGTGTATACTCCAGGCAGGTGTAATAAGGGAGAGTGGAAAGCCACTTCGACTCTCGACTTGCATTCACACAACGTAGAATCATGTAGAATCTATAGAAAGCAGCTGAAGCGCAGCTGTTTTGGCAGTTGCCCAACGGGCTCAGCGAAGGCAATGCGATGCTCCAGGCCCTCGGGCTCCCGGAGGCCCCAGCATGGGTGACAAATTCCGCGGCTCACGCGGCTGCTGTGGTCACCCCGCTCGAGGATCAGACCGCGAGAAGGGAAGATGGTTCCCTTGGGTTCACTCTCTTTTTCCCAAGAGATGATTTCTTAGAGACCCTGAAAAGCCTTCCAATACACTATGATTCACTGCAAACTCCACGGGCTTCCCTCACATCTGTGAAGGAGACCATCGCTGAGGGAAAGATGGCACGAGGTGCAGAGACTGGGCTCAGATTTAGGATGCCATGTCAGGGTTGAGGGACAGGCTCAGCAATGATCTTCCTGTGTGGCGTTGCCAGCAGATAGCCAAGCTTTGGGGAGATTCCATATGCTCCTCTAGATCCTCTAGGATGCACATGTTCAGGAGAATGATGGCTACAAGTTTGGAGACATCAGTCGCGGTCTCGTCGCCAGTGGCAAGGCTGCCGGGTCGCTGTTGGAAAGTTAGTTTAGTCTCATGCAACGAAATCTAGTACCGTCTGGTAGGTACATTGTTTTTTTGGACAAGTTCAATGGCGGGTAGCTCTAAAGGTGATCCGCCAAGCGCTGAATCCACAAGTGTCTGTGTTTTAGATGACCTGCAACCTGGCCAAGGCTAGCAGGGGTGCTTCATCCGACGCAAATTACAAATTCGGTGACCTCACGCGTGGCATGATCTCCAAGTTCACCGGCTAATTGTTTGTCGCACATGGCACTTTTCAAAAGGGGGCCCGCCGGGATCCAAAGGCGGCTGCCCCGTGCCATGATGCAATGGTGCGAGCCCACAGGACAGCCTTTGCTGGAAAAAGATGGGAGCGTGGTGTTCTGAATTCTTTATGGGTTACCCAAACGCTGATCTTAACGGCTCCACGTGCATATAGTAGGTTTGGTGTCGCGCTGCCTGGCACGTAAACATTGCCCATTCGCTTGCCAGATCTCACAGAGATGGACTTCGTTTGCTTTAACCTTGCATGTTCTCGTCTTGTTTCGGGCGTGCAGCATGTGGTAGGATAGCCCCCTTCTTTTGAGATGTCGCGAAACTTTGGGGACAGCCCAGCTGCATCTTCATGTGTCTCTTGATGGTCTAGAATACGGTCAGGACTTGGGTTGTTCCAGTAGGGCTTGGAGTGCAAGCCTGGGAGTTGAGTTTTGGGTCATCTTGCCCTCCCCTCGTTCCTTGCTTAGGAGGTCAGTGCTTGCATGGCCCTTTCTGCAGATTTCATTGACCGCTTTCACAGCCCAAGGATCCGAAGTGTAGAGGAACAACGAAAAACGAAACTATTCCTCGCTAAGTCGGTTTCGTGATTTTGGGATCCGAAGTGCAAGGCAACCATGCAAAAGCTGAAAGTTGGCATCAAGTTCTTTTCCAAGACTGCCTCCATGCTACATGGCTTTGAGAGCTGATGATGAGGCATCTTCTGTTGGGATTTTCTGTTGGCATTCCTGGAGTAGTGGCCTTCGGCCTTCGTGCCGCTTGCCGCGACATTTGTTTTTATCATTTGCATGATAAGGATGTTCGCTGACTATGTTCAAACAGATGCCTACATCGAGAAGTTCACGAGGACTCATCAAAAGCAATGGTCCTGCTCCAAGAACATGTCTTGCCATATCATCAGCTTCTGTCTCTGTGCAGTAGGGCCCTTTTGAACCTTAAGAGATCGCACGTGCATGTGTTGCAGCTGGAGGACAATGATGACTTTCCAGGCTTATGCCAGAGAGATTGATTTCTGGAAGCATCTGAACCCGGACTTCATTGCTCTGGGGCATGCAAATTTGAACGTGCCTGTCCTGCAGTGGACCGACAATTTGCTAGCCGCCCAATGTCCCTCCCCTCCCCCCCCCCCTCCAGGTCCCCCAATCAAGCTTGAAGCCCAAGTCCATGCCGAGGTCGACAACGCTTATTTTTGGAGAGATGAGCATGGGAAGCTGGAGCCTGGGCACCTTCTCCACTGGTGGGTTTGGGGCATCAACTGTGTTCACCACGGCAACCGCAGACTTTAGATACTCGTACATACATACATACATACATATCTATATACAAAAAAGAGCTAACCACATGAATCTGCAGATGTCTGCGCCTGTGTTAAGGCCAGAGTACTGTTACAAAGGGCTTGTTGTCCTTCCAAGCGGGTTCTTGAAGAGCCATCCCGAATTTTCAAGGTCCGAAGTCAAGGCACCGGAATTACGTGTAAATATTCGCGTGGAAGGCACCATTCTACTTCGGAGACGGGGCTCTATGTGAATCCCTTGGTTCTGCCAAGAGCACACCTACGATCTACGAGAGCACAATCTCAGAATCCCGATATTGTGCCGGGATCCTGTTTCGGACGTTGGCTTAAACCCCAACCATTTAAGCCAATAAGCCCCTGACAACCCGGACGAGAACTCAAAGAAAGGACTGCGGTGTGCTTGATTGGGGAGGCTTCGGCTCTGCATGCGGCTTGCTCGCACAAACGGAGCTCCACGGTTCAAGGCGAAGGTTTGGACCCCCCGCCCTGTGACGCGTGCAAGACTGCAGTGCAAGAATTCAATGTTCGAACTGCCCGAACCCGGCCCGAATCCTTGTAACCACAAGCCCGCACCCCTTGCCACGCGACCTGGAGTTGCGAGTAGTTGCCTCACCTCTGTGATTCTAATCGGAAGATGTCTTGAGCGTAAGATCTCGAATCTCATATTTTTGTTGGTTACCATACGGGATGACATGCCCCCCCCCCCCCCACCTTTGAACCTGTCAACACTGCCCCTCTAAGTGTTTAGCAGTGTTTCGGTCCTAGACTTAGGGCCCAGGTTGCAGGCTTTGGCTTCCCGAACAAAAGCAGGCGTTGGGCACAAGCTGTATTGGTACATCAACTGCGCAGAGTGGGCTCGGGGCCCAGCATTTCTTGACTTAGGGGTTGGGGCTTACGCTGTTTTTTTTAATTTTGCCGTTTCAGTATGCCCCAGCAGTTGGAATGATAGGGTGTGCAGCTTTGGGGCTTTAGATGCAGCACGGAACCATCCTGCTGGTTTCGTGACACTTCGGAGAAAAGATTACTTCTGGGTCTATCGCAGCGGGATTGTGAAGCTGGACATGGCACGCACCGTGTTCAGTGTTACATAGTTATAAAGGTTTGAACACAATAGCGCGAGCATGCGCCCTTGGAGAAGGCAGCTTCTTGAGTGAACGGATATGAACGGATCATTACGGCCCCCTTGCCGAACAGCAGCATGCACATCAATGTGGGTAGGCAGAAGGTGAGTGTGGGGGTGCAGCGGCATGTTCTTCAGGCCTCAGCTCAGACCCCTCGTGGTGAGCAAACCAAAGCCAAACCCCAAAGCCCCAATCATTATTTTCACTCAGGACAACAACCGTGACAATCTCCGCTTCTACGTGGAGACCTTTGCTGGGGCCTCAGGGTTGTTTTGCAGCCTGGAGTCTGATTTCTGACCTCATGCGCGGGAACGCCCACACTTCAGAGCAACTAGCAGAGAACGTTGACATGTTCAAGAGTTTTGCGATGTGGTCTTGCCTTCGGGAGACAGTTTCAGAGGACCCAAGTATGCTTTCACGTAACATGAAACTCGTGCGGTTTCATATAGACATACAATTGAGGGTTCAGACCCGGTCGTCAGGCTTTAGTTGCTTGATGTACCGAACAATGAATTAAGATGTATTTAAGTCGATACTCGGCTGCAAGCGTTACATGGGACCGTTCTGGCCGCCACGCAACGGGTAGCAATAAGCGGGGCAGGCCAGCTAACACCACACAGACACAGTTCGACTGTTGTCCCGGTCACGTGGTCTGGTTTTCCCGGTTGCTGCTGGCCCTGCCATTTGTTGGGGCTGCGAAAGTTGGTAGAGCCAGGAAACGCCGAAAAGGTACGGCTTCCAATCTACGTCACTACGCCTACACGACGATAACTTGGCAAGGCCAACATAAACAACAACTAAACCAGAAAGCGATGTCCAACCTATGTCGCAATGTGTAGAGTGCAAGGCGACAAGAAAGTTGGCAAGGTCAACTTTTTCAAGCATCAGCCGGCGAACAGTTCGGCGGGGCTACCAAGCACGAAACGAAGTACCATTGTCAAACTGTGTTCCGCGACAGCGGCCGGCCCTGTAGTCTGGAAATGCGTACTTAATTTTGGCTAGAACTGCCATGCCTTGTCTTCAGCTGGTCGGAAAGAACAGGTTGTGGACGGGCGAATCCCTGCCAATTTGTTCATTGAGTCCGGGCTCGACAAATTCTGGGTAGATGGTTTGGGTGTTCTTGGTTTCCGTGGTTTGAGAGCAATGTCGGAGAGAATTGGCCAGTATTGTTATCAAGTTCCCACTCGTGATCTGAAGCTGCGGATTTCCGAGTTGTGTTTTCTTGTCCGCTGCATGAGGTCGAAACCTACCATGCAGAAGGCGGTCCGAAGATCGATCCGGAGCCTGTGGCGAGCAGTTCAATCACAGGAACTCAGCCAAACCTCCCTCAACACACTTGAGGGAGCCTGGAGCAACCTTACACTCCCCCAACCCTAGGGCCTGAAGTCAAAAGCTCGCCACAAACAATAAGGACACGCCTGCCCCCCCCACTCCCCCCGGCCAGTGCAAAGTGTAAGTCTCAATATCCGTGTGTTCGGACAGGAGTCATCCTGATTTAACCCCGGCAGCCTTTCAACCAGCCTGCGCCATTTCGCTTCATGCGCCGGCCCAGCTCAGGATGTCTTGGAGACGATGCCCTGGACTTAGCCCGGTCGCAATAATTCCGTGATACCCAAAGTGCCTAAACCATCAACAATCCTCAAAACTCCCGTCAGCCCTAGAAGCAACGAATCCTGGCAGAGGTTATGCTCGACCACCCAAACATGAAAAGCATTCTCAACTGGAAAAACAGCCGATTTGCCCCGCTTGATGGGAAGCGTCGGAGGCTCAAAAACAGAAAGCACTTGAGCCGAGGATCAAGCTCACTGGGCTAGGCAACCTATCGACGCTTGGATGAAGCTCAAAGCGGGAGTGAGGGGATGCTTATACTACTTGACAATTGAGAGGTATGCAGTGAAAGCCTGCGCTTTTGGATGCCAGGCTTGGGGGTCGTTCAAGATTCCGGGCAGCATGAGAAGTCTAAAGAAGCGCCCACAGAATTGCCGACATCTGGAAGGTTAACGTCCCTGTAGTCAAGAGCTCATAGCTTCATGTGAGCTTGATGTTTGGCGGCTTCAGACTCAGGTCCAATAGTTTGAAAGCGTCCATTGCTTAGACTGTTGGAGCTTGCTGGTCTGAGAATTTCGGTGTGAACCCAGCATCCAAAAGGCTGTTATCCGCAAACCTGCAATGCCTGGAGAGACTGAGGACGATGATCGCAGCAGTGCCTGACTGCCTGCGCCAGCTTCCCGAGAGCGAGTGGCCCCTTGTCAGGCTCGCAAGAGGCAACACCGGAGCATCCAACAAAGACGTGCTGTGAAAGAAACACTCGCGGTCCTGCGACGGTCAAAGCGAGGCTTTGTGCATAAGCTTTTTCTGTGCGAACAGCGTGTACAAGGTCCAGTATTCGCGACCGCATGGACCCACGCATCACGACGAACCTCCACGGCAAGAGCGCCTCAGTTCCGGCATGATGATCAAACCGCTTCATTGTTGGCCTCATCTGATGCTCACTTACCGAATTTAAGCGAGTCATGCCACTGTGATCACGACGATAAGCCGGACGCCCGAAGACAAACCGAACATGCATGCGTCTTAGCAAAACTTCTGGACAGCGACCTTCATTCGCCCTGTGCCAGAACACCTCGAGGCACACTTCGGACCACGCTGCGGGCCATGGACAACGGCCTTCGCCTGATCGAGGACGAGGGTCTTTTGGTCTTGAACATGTTCATATTTGACCTAAGGGGTTTGTGAATCTTTGGATGTCACATATCTTTTGGGGGGCTTGCTGGGGAGGTTTTGGGCTTGTGCTCATGCTCTTGCTGGGTTTCCTCCTGAGGCCAAGAGGAAATTCACTTGGCTCAAACATAAGATCTTGCTAAGACCTACAATTGTAAACAGTTGCGCGCACCGCCTCGGCAGCCGCACCGGCCCACAGGAAAGGAGGAAAGAGGGCCTCAAAAAAAAAGGGGAGGGGTTCAGGCAGGGTGCTAGGGGGGGTTTCAGGGGGGGGGGGGGGGGCCCAGGGAGGTCTTAGGGGGGGTCCATGCAGGTTCCAAAACACCCAAAACCCGTGTATTTCGGAGCATCCCGCTGTAGGTCGACAGGCGGGACCCCCCACAGGGGGGGGGGGGGGGGCGTCACAAAGTTCTGTATGTGGGGAAGGGGGGAGACCGAATCCGGGTTTGCTTGTTTCAGACGCTTCTCGGCGGGAAGCCGAGGCGAATTTCTGAGGAATGTCCCCATTAATATCATACATAACACATTAGAATAGTTCAACGGAAAGGGTTGGATGCCGTTCCCATGAAACTCAAAGCGTGTTGCATTCACAAGGCTATCGCTAGGGAACGGAAAGTCCTGCCCGAAACTTCGAAATGAGAAACGCTAGCACTTAAACACACTGCTTGCTTTCTCATTTTTGGTGAGGAGATGCAGGTGGACCAGTTGTGCCTGGCCTCTGAAAAAGTATGCATTGTTGGTCCAGGGTCTATGGCTCAATGTCAAGGCTTGCCTGGATGGAGGGCCTTTGGGTTTCTAGCATCGCTACCGCAGGATCGGGGCTGTCGCATGGCGCGCGCAGCTCTTGAGGTTTCATGATTAGGCGGTTTGGCCCGAGGCGACTTTCTGAGGATGGGATCGGCACAGACGTTGCAGGCATCCATTTAGAAAGAAGAGTCCGTGGAAAATCTTCGCGGCCTTTCCTCTCCGGAATCCCTGCCGCACACCCCGCACTCATGGATGCAAGCGCCTTTCTTGCCATTGTCCATCGTATCTTCCTCAATTTTGTTGTCCAGCCAGGCCAGATTTCAAAGTCAGGACAATTTTATATTTCAAAGTCAACCCTCGGCCCGACTGAACAAGAAACCTGCAAACCAGGTGGGTTGAGAAGGCTTTTCACCGAACATGCTTAAACCTAGCTCAATCCCTCAAAGCTTAAAGGTCGAAACCCGCCGCCCAGGCTCCAAGACTGGATTCAAGACGCGCCATGCCTGGAGAAAAACATCTGCTAAGGTCAGGGATTGAGCTGTCTGAAGAAGAGCTTGCTGGTCTCCGTTCATTGCAGGATGCAGGTTTGTTTCGCTGGTGGCAAGGGTGTGGGCAGGTTGCAAGTGCCGTTGTCGAACTCAAGGCCTCAACTGGGCACCTTCACACATCTTTCCGGAAACCAAATATGCCGCACCTTCGTGGTGCCCAACGGCATCGGGGCATTGTGTTAGTTGTTCAACTCCACGAAGTTTGTATAGATGCAGTGTGCGACTTGCGGCATTTTGATACCATCGACCCGTAGATGCAGATCTGGAGGGGCAGTGCTGGTTGCCAACATTCAGAGCACGAGAGCAGGTGTGCAGGTCCTTAGGCGGCAAAAAGGTGTGTAAAGGTTTAATATAACAATTTATAACTCTAACTTATAGCCCCAAAACGGATCCTCCCAGGTGTGGGTCGGTCAGCTGGGCTTCGAGGCCAAGACCGACGAGATGATCTTCTCCGGCCCCTCGTGGGCTTTGTTTGGGGAAGTCTCGTGTTTCGACCCGCGCTCCCAAATGTTTGTAGACGGCCTGCTGCTACGATGGCCTTACAGCGCTTGTCTTGAATCAATCAGGCAGGAGCCATGCAGGTGCGAGACAAATATCCTGAAATCCTGCAGTGCAGGTTGTTCCAGCTTAAGCCCGAAAAGCCCAAAACGGACACTCACTTTTTCCGTTTCGGTGCTGCACCCCCTGCACGTATTGCGCAGGAGGTGGCTCGGAAACGGAGATCAAGCAACTGGAAGGGAGGTGTGAAAAGGACGCATGATTCGGCAAAACGTTTAAGGGTGTTCAGGTTTCGGCACCTGGCTCGAGGTCATCATTCCGGACATGGACGGTGGATTCTCTTTCTGTTTGAATGGTTGCTGAATACAGTGGCAGGTCATGAAGCCAGGTACATTCTTGTTGTCTTCAGGGCCCCTGCTGCGAGCTTCAGGGGTGAAACGGTACACACTCAATTCATGCTCATCAATGTTGCGCTGGGTGTGTGGGGGTGCGTTTAGACGGGGAAGCATGTTGGAATGACACGATGACGTCGTGGTTTGGAGGATTGGGGGCCGCTTCTACTTTGCATGAATGGTTGTTGAATGTTGTTCAAAGCAGGGGCAGGGACGCATTTGTTTGCACACTCCAACTACTGGACCTTCGACCACATAAAGCGCAACTCCACCAATCAATGCAGCTGATAACGCCTGAGCAGAAAACACCTAATGCCGACCAGCCAAGCATCTTGAAAACGGCGGCATTGCAAGTGAACCCATAGGGAACGTTTAGGATCAAGACCCGGGGAATGGATGGAATTGGGGAGGTGGATGTAGCCGAACGCGAGGCTTCAGGCTATCAGGTGTTGGGGAATTAGAGACATGAAGCGGCTACCTTTACAGCTTGTCCTAGTACCCATAGCTTGTTGCAATGACTCACGAAAATTCTACAATTTGTTCCAAGGGCCAACTCCTCAACTTTTCTCAAGCTCAACTCTGCACGCTGCAGGGGTTTGGTGTCAAGACATGTTGAGGCTGCAGCCTGGGTTTGTCCTGTTTTTAAAGACTCATCGAGTTGACGGGTGTTTGGCGGTGTTGGCAAGGAACGGCAAAAGCCACCTCTCAGATGGGCACCCATCTCCATCGACCTGGTGCTTTCCAACCACGACAAGGTTGGGTCAGGCTGTGTCAGGCTTCGGGGCATTGAGTTCAAGATGAAGGTCCTGCTACGGGGGCAACCGGCCAACCTGAAAAGCCAGCAGAGCGTGACCCCCGCGTGCATCCAGCTTGGGTGTTGCTTTGAGCTGAGACTTGACATTCTATGGGCGGCACATGAAACAGATAGATTGCATGATGTGTCCAAGGCTCAGAAAGACCAAACAAAATACCTGGAACATCCAACAAGCGCCTATGTATGACCCTAAGCTCCACCATCCGCTAAGACCGAGAGCCCTAGAACGCCCAACCCGAGCAGCCGCCCAGCTTGGCTGGGATTTCGGGCTTCGAATGACGGGAATCGGGATGGTGGTTTACGTATTTTGGCATCTGGTGAACTGCGAACAACGCCTGCAAGCCCGAGGTGGCCCCGGGTATGTGCGCCTTGGACTGCATCAGCGCCATGAAAGGAGGGCGCTATGGCGGTTGAGGCATCTTCAGAAAGGTCTTAAGTCTTGATACGTTGCGAACTTGAGCTTCGTCTTCTGAGCCCTTCTGAGCAGCAATCTTAAGAGGCTCTTCTGCGGAATCACACCATGTTCGTTGTACGCCTTCGTGTATTTCGGATCTGGGATGTCGAGTTCAAGCCACAATTGAAGACAATGAGGCTTGCACAATGAGAGCCATGGTCCATCACACGCAGCCGCAATTATGCCTCCATGAAGCGGCATGATGGGGGAGGGGGTTTTCCAAGGGGAGTGCCTGGCAGGCGTTGGCCTGTGCACATTTCCTTAACTTCATCTGTAGCAGACTTAATGCCCCGAATGCATACTGAGAAAAAAAAATGACACATACGTTGCGCTGCTGGACCAGGCTATGGCTTGGAGTTTCCTTGGAGCGCTGAGTGGCTTGGCATTACGAAATTCATGTTACGGCATGGAAGTAGACCATGTCGGCAGATCCACTTGGCCTTCCTGGGCTTTGATGCATCTGCCAGGGTACTGAGCTTTCCGAGTTGAAGTGCTGCATCTGTATCCTTGCTATTCCTTGCTGCATCCTTTGGCGGCAAACACTAGCATGTCTTCATACGCGCACAACCATGAGCATGAAATGCTTCAGGGAACAGCCACCTTGGAAACCAGCCCCGAGGCCGTCACCACCCAAGCCGGTGAGACTCAATGCGCCCCCAGGACCTCCAAGGACCCTCAAAGCCTCCGGCCAAGGAAGCTGAAGGAGATGGGCCCCGCTTGGTTGACAAAGGCCTTCCAAAAAGCAGGAACCTTGGAGGCGGCGGGGATCCAACAAAAACGGGCATTGATGCCTACGAATCAGGGGTGTTAGAGGTGTTGCCATGATCACGCCGGAGAATCAGTTTTGGTTCTTGGGGTATTTTGAAGTGGGGGCTTTTCAGGCTCTAGGCAAGTCGATTGGGATGCAGTGGTGGCTTCTCTCCAGGCTAAGAGCCTTGCCACAGCCCCAGAAAACAATGGTCCCAACGGCATGACAGCACCGCACCAAACCTTCCGAGCCCTCACCGATGAAAGGCCAGCAATCGGGTGGTACAGATCCACATCAACGAGACGCCGGTCACTGCAGGCGTTGATTTGCTGGCGGCCCCACTTCTCAAAGCCGGAAGCCCTTAACCTCCAATTAGCACCAGCCGGCAGATTCACAGCCAAGACCAGACCCCTATATCTTGGGAATCTGAGATCGAATGCAAGATTGCCAAGTGAGCGTGCTTGCGAAACTTTGACCCGGAGGCAATAATGCTGGCAAGTTCCTTTTTGAGGTCACCTACGAGAACGAGACTTTGCTAGCTTGGATAGCCCTTGTGATATTTGGGTTTCGTTGTTTTGCTGCACGCTTGTCCTAAAGAGGGCTCCCCGCTTGGGACGCCAAGCAGGGTGCGAGGTGCCGCTGGTACACAGAGCGTTGGAGGTTGGAGGCTGCAACCCCTTCGTCTCAGTAAGTCATGACATAGGCTCATTCGGCAGGATAACCTCATATTTGTCCTATGCTTTATACCTACTTGCGAAGTGCCCCGATCCTCAAAGTCGGGGTGACTTTTGTTGCTGAGCTGATTTGTGACCCTCTCAGCCCACCCTAGGAGCGTCCGGGTTTGCACACGAAGCTCTTCGCCAAGGCCAACCTTCACAACAGAAGCCCTTAAGCCAAACGAGTCGCAGTTGAAGACCCTGACACCGAGAAACTTTGCTTTAAAAGCCAACTTGAAACCTGTAGTTACCCCCGCAGCTACCCGTGAGCCCTCCAAGTACTTGGGGCTCAGGGATTGGGACATGATCGCACAGAGGGCGCTTGAATTTGGGTTTTTGACCATTCTTGTGTTTTGGGCGCTGAGAGGTGCAACAAGCAGTGGGCTTTTCAACTTAGTGGCGCTATGGATTGCCGCAAAGTTGAACACAGGAGTTGGTGGAGGTTTGGGGCATTTCGTGGCCCATTCTTTAAGGCATGTGGCCCTGAGCTTGAGGCCGAAGTTAAACATGGATGCGCGTGCGTGTGGATTGCTCGGTCCTCTACCAGTGATTCTGGATCATCAGTCCTTAAGCAGCCTAGTACTGAAGAATCATGAGTCCAAAGGTTTCCCACCAGAGCCTGTTGTTTCAGCCAGTCTTACATGGCTACATCTTGAATGTAATTCGATACATGGGCGAGTGGGCAACGCCACGGGAGGTGCCACATGCCATGACGAAGGCGACCAAACAGGAGATACCGGGCCTTGCCAACCTAGCCGGCAGATAACGAGATCTTCGTCGGCGCTAGAATATGGTTCCTAGCAAATACTAAAGTCCGGTCCTACAGCCCACCTATGGACTTGCAAGCTAACTTCGAAAGAAGCCTGCTTTCATGTGCCTTACTCATGATGCCCCTGTTCGACAAGATGGCCCCAAGCTGATCCACCGGACTTAGCTGAGCAGGGGCCCCAATGAACCTGAGCCCTGCATAAATCAGCCCGGACACCCTCAGATATCGTCGATCGCAGGACCGCCTCAGCAGCTCTGTCCTCAAGCAGCCCATGGACTACCTGGAGAGACTTGGCAAAGCAATCGCACGGTTGGTCTCGGTTCCGCGTATGTCAGCTCCAAGCACTGCGAAATGGCATGCACTCACTGGACGTACCTGTTCAGCAATTGAGAGAGAGAGAGAGAGATACAGACATGCATACATACATGCAGACTAAAAACTCATATACATATGTGTATATATATACACATACGTATATGAGAAGTGTCGCTGCTTCCACAAATGAAGATGCCCACAACTTTCACTTTGACACCCGTAAGCCCTCAAGCCAACACGTCTGAGCTTAATGTTTTTTTCCCTGTGCACCAGTTTCAGCTCACGAAGTCGCCTGTTTATTGTAAGCTTCAGTGAAGTGAATTCATGCTCCATTTTGTTCATGAAGGGGTGTAAGGTTTCATTGCGAAATCTGCTGGATTTCACCGAATTGGCGTACGAGCATCCACAGTTCAAGTCTAGAAGATCTTCAAGGGCTGGGGAAGGTTTTTGTTTCCGAGGCAGTCGTTGGAAGCCGAAGCACTTACTCGTCCTAAGGATCCACACATACCGTGTGGCAGAGACTTTCCTGCCACTCAGCAGAACGCATTTTTAGGAAGAGCAAAAGCCCCTTAGCCTGCGCCTCTCAACCCTCAGACGTTGGGATGGTGAGCCTTTGTGAGCCTTTGGGTTTGGGTGCTTTTGGGCCGGACTTCGGGATCCTGCAAGGGTTGACATGTGACGCACAGGTGCATAGAGCCCGAGGCTTAAAAGAAGCCTTGGCCGGCTGAACGACGCTCTACCCAATAGGGTTCTGTCTGAAGACAAGCTTTCCGGAGGGTGCCAGGCCTGGGACCTATGCAGCCCTGAAGTCGTCAGCATCCCCAATCTGGACCTTAAACTAAACTCATGTGAAACAATAATGCGCCCCAACGCCCCAACGAGAAGTGCATGTCGCCTGGAAACTTCCAAGATTCTAAGATTCTGAGAGCTACAAAGGGCCTCAGCCTTCGACTCAGAGGCCGATGAAGACGCCCAAGTTTTACTTTGGAGACATCAGCAACGAGACCTCCAACTTCATCCTCATCACCGACCCCTGGGAATGGAGAGAGTTCGGACTCGGGGGTGCTTGCGGTTTGTGGACTTGGTTTGGGGCGCTACTGGCTCCTGTTGTTGCCCCCGTCCCCGCATTTTCCCTGTCTGGATAGAAATTTTGCTCTGGGTTTTTCCCATGATCCTTCCTATGGTGCTTTTTTTCAATCCTCCGAGGAGCGGATTCCCTTTGCGGAGTTGGAAGGGAGGGATCCGGGTCAGCCGCTGAAGCCCTTCGAGATCGCGCCTTGGAAGATGTTTTCACATCCCAATCCTAGGGTCCTGGATCGAATTTTGTCCTTGGTCCCCTTTATGTGATTTACCTCATTGGGTTGAAGAGGCTCTTATCTAGGAATCTTGTTTTCTTTCAAGGGGGTGGTTGCGGGCAACGCAAGTATGGTCAGCACAGGAGGGCCCCTACGACAAATGCAAAGACTATGAGCTGCACGGCTCTGGCAAGGACAGGTTACATAATCTCGCTCAGTCCGCCTCTCCCTAAAGAAATTCAATCAGTATCCTCGTACACTTAGCAGACACGTAGACCCCTTTGTTGAGTGCGCCTGTGTCCAGCGTCTCCCCAACATTCACCAGGAAGCTAGGATTGGCATAACGCTGTGGCTGGTGTCAATGTCCGCTTGTTTCTCGTTGAGTTCGGACATCCTTTTGAAGCAGGTGAGGAGGTGATCAGGTCGGTGATGCGGGTGGTGGTGATATATGGTCTCGGGCTGCCACCCCTCCCCGCCATCCCCCATGGGTGTGATTGGGGGGTTGGGTTTAAGGCCCCCCCCACCCCCACGCCCCCCCCCCCCCCCCCCTGGTGGTGTGGGTGTGGTTGAGGGGTTTCGGGTTTAGGGTTCGGGGTTTAGGGTCTCAGGTGTGATAGGGTTGGGGTTAGGATTGGGGTTTTTCAGGTTTAAGAGACCGGCCGCTCGTGCTACCCCTGCGCTATACCCCCTATGGTGTGAATGTGGCTTGAAAGTTTAGTTAAGGTTTAAGGTTCAGAGTTCACAGAAGCGTATAGGGTTTAAGTTTAAGGTTTAGCCCCCCATGCCTGTGCTGTGAATGGGAGGAGGTGTTGGTGCATGGGCGCGGTGGGCGTGGTGGGCGCGGTGCGGTGGGCTTGGTGTGCGGTGTGCGCGGCGGCCGCGGCGGGCAGCCGGCGCGGCAGGCGTGGGCGCGGTGCGTTGGGCGCAGTGGGCGGGCGGTGGGCGTGCGCCCGGCATGAAAAATCCTCTCCAATTGCCGTCCATATAATATGGTGTCTCTTGGTTCAAAATCTCAAAAATCCACTCTGTTGCTTCGTGCCACCCCCCAAGAAAACAGCAAATGGCCGAAACCTGATGTTGCCTTGTGACCCAATTTAACAGGTACACTGTCCGGCAGTGTCGAACATACGGCGGGTAGGGCCCGGGAGCCCGAGACCCTTTCTGTCCATTTCTCTCGACGTACATCTAACACAACAATGAAGCCGGCCCTCCTCTGCGTGCACCCAGCCGAACTGCGTGTGGGTTGACACAGCCAAGAACATGATAGGTTGTGAAAATGCTGAGCCCATTGAGCCCATGCGTGACATGGCCGCAGGAATACTACACGCTGATCATGCAGATGAGTGGAAAACTTGCTGCGGCTGGCATATCTGGGAAGATGGGCTCGCGACAGCTACGAAGCTTACGTGGAGTGGGGAGGATGTATAGGAGGTTTAGTGTCTACGCTTTCGCAGCCCTAGTGCGAAGCTGCGCCGGGTCATAACCCAAGTCTTTTGTGGAATTTGGCCAGAAGAGAACATCAAAGACAACGGGTTGCTTGGTGAAGGCTTTTGCGCAGAAGCCTCCAAGTCGACAGTAGCCTGCAGGTAGAAGTGTTCGCGGGCAGTTGTCAAGTTTTTCCACCGGCCATGCAAGAAGGTATCGATCTTGCCACTTCCACATGCTTTGTCACCATTTGTTTGCACCAGATGGTGCTGCATTGAAACAGGGATCCGATGGCCGATGTCAGGTATTTCCGGGTTAAGGAGCTTTGGACTGTGGATTGGCAAAGCGGCCTGGGGATATGTATATGTGTAGCAGCTTCCGTTGTCTATGGTTGTCGGATCTACTGACTGAGGTTTGTCTTGGAGAACTTCGGTGTCATTCCTGAAGCTTGGCCCGGACAACATGCTATGATCGTCGATTCTCACAAGTTTAGAGGGAAGCCAGCAGTACTGCAAGCACCTACATGCGCCCGCTGTTCGGCCAGAAGATCCAACCTTAACTGTTATGTTATCCATGTCTCGACTTTACTAAGCCTCACTCCGAAACCTTACATATCCCTGAGTATTCCCAGAACCTATATGCTGTAGCACTTTCTTGGCACAAGCTGCTTCCATGCGGATGCCGCCTTGTGGCTTCATGCCGCGGCACCGGTGCAAGGAATGGCTGACAACAGGCCGCCTAGCTTGGAGATGCTGTTTGGGGTCCGAGTAAGGGAATGTTAACTGATGTTTTCTGCGGTCTGGCCGATGGGCCAATGGCACCCTCAGGGCAGCTTGCCACTCCTACAGTGTCCTACTGCTGCATCTTCAAAGCTTTGACTTGACATTGCACCACCCTTCCCGTGCGGACTGCATCGCTGATTTCCCCCTACTTATTCTAGGCACTGAAATCGCGACCCTGCACTGTGCATAACCCCATGGCTATTCATTTACAAACCGTAAGCCCTTTTGTAGAAACAGCATCATCCCACCGCTGGGGGGGGTTGGTAGGGGGAGGGTGCTGAGAGCGGTGGGTGGGGGGTGGGGGCTGGGAGGCAGAACGAACTCGGTGGGTTTGGGGTTGGAGGGGGCAGGGGGAAGTGGGTGAGCATGCAGTAGGGGGAAGTTGGGGGGGGGGGAGGGGTAGGGAAGGGTTGGGGTAGGGGGAAGGGCGGTGTTGGGTGCGCGGGGTTGGGCACGCTAGATGAAGCACTAAAGGCATAGAGGGTAGGGGAAGGGCTTGGGCTGAGTTGGCGGGCTTATGACCTCTGTGCTGCACGAGAACTAATCTCGTGACCTCAATTCAAGGGATCCATGTGCCTGTATAGAAATATGTGCGGAGGCACTGGGGCCTCAAAAGGTATTGTAACTTTCGGGTGCAGTTATTCCCCGCCAGGTTCTAGGTAAGTTGGATACTCTAAGCTTTGCCAGTACAGACGCGTGATTGCTGAGGTGCGCGTGGGTGGTGATTGGGAATTCTCCATCAAAGGAAGAGGCAGACTCCGACTACCAGTGTATTCCGGAGGCTCCCAGATGTGCAGACAGGCTGCAGCGATGGCTTCGAACTGATGCGGTTGCAGAAGGTGCTGGGGACCACACAAGGGGTTGAGCTCTCCAGGTTGCATGTGAAGCTTTGGTCTGATTGGGGCTATGTCGTTTCCTCCACCATGCTTGACGAGATGGTAGTGCGCTGAACCCTTATAGAGACCCAACAATTGGGCGTTTAGCGTTGCAGAGCTCGAGGCTTCAGGGTCGCACATGCCCCTGTTTGCGGGAGCTGGAGGTTCAGGTTTCGATCAACCTTCCATCGAGCCGCATCGCGCCCCTCCGGGGCCAAACTGCATATGAGACATTCGGAAAGAAAGCTTAAAGTAGGGCTTGCAAGGAAGCGGGGTGGCCCTTGAAAGAAAGGCTCAAAGGGAGGTATGCCTTTCTGGAGGGGGCTGGTCCGTTCAGACAAAGCAGTGACTACAGACTGTTGGCGACCCCACACTCTTCAGCCCCAGCAGATTGCTTCTTGCGCCCCCCCGAAGTTCAAACACCAAACATTTTGGCGTTTGCTTGCGCTACAGTAGCTTAAACTTTTTGTGAGAGAGTGCGCTCTGTTCGGTAGAGCCACGTAAACCTGTCTAACAGCCCATCTCCAACGCCCGCCAAATTTCTGAGGAAAGCCAATTATTCAAGCTTAGCTCCAGAAGCGGAGCAAGGTGGATCTGAAAACAAAACGTGCCAGAAGGACGCATGCTGGCCAACTGAACTTGTGCTGGGAAGAGTTATCGGCTTCAGCTTCGAGGGTCTCAAGTAGACATGCAAGTTTCTCTTACAACGCAACTTGGGTGCCCAGACAGAACACATGGTCCTCCAACCACCCGGCAGGCTTCCGACCAGAGGAGGTCTTCTTCATCCCCAACGGCACAGCCAGTGACATAAGACAACTGTTGGACAAGGCCGTGCGTTTTATGAAAGAGTACGGGGTGTCCAGGCTTTTCATGTACTATGCAGGGCACTCGGTCGCCACGTTTGATGATCCAAGCTTCACGATCATTGAACCACAGCGCGCAGACAAACTGTACCTGGTGAAAGCATTGACTAGAATCTTGCGAGAACGCGGCCCCCTGGACCAATCCAAATTCAAAGCGAGACTGTTCTTCGATTCATGCGCTCAGCGTAGCACGGCTGACTCTGATGAAGAACAGTCGGACGAGGAGCCTTGCGGGAACATATGTACCTAGGCTTTATCATCGTAATTTTGTGGTGGCGTTGTGATGCTTTACAGTGCTCTTTATGGCATAATGAACCGGACCCGTGAACCGGAAGCAGGTGCTTATCGTTCTTGCAGGTTTGACGAACTGGTGCGAGATGGCTGTTTGTTCGAGCGAGCCTTGGAACACTGTCTGAGTCACAAGTTCCAGGACGCAGACACTTTCGTGGCTTGCGTACAGGAGCTGGCGAGACAATTGTCATTTGGACGCCTCTGCAAGTTCGAAGAACGCATGCCCGACTTGCTCAATCAAGTGTTCGAGTGGCCTCTAGGTGAACTGAGAGACAAGCGGATGTTCGAAAAGCAATCGCATTTCATGAGGTTTGCGCTTGACCTCTGGACAGGTGCATTTCTGCAAGACGATGCACCGATTTCCGATGCCATTGGCTGGATCCGCAGAATAGCACACTCTTACGAAGCACAGCTCGGGCGGTTTCGTTCAGATCCGTGGTTGGAGCTGGAGTTGATAAAGGATTGCCACGACCTCCCGGGTGCTGCAGTGTGGTTGTCGAATCTTAGGCCTCAAGAAGATGGCACCCAGACTGCGACTCGCAGTCGCTTACCTCAGGCAATCCGGGAAGCAATTGTCCAAACGCTCATGAAACTCGACAACTTTCCTGAGCAAGATGCCGGCCTCGAGGACCTCAAAGTTCTGCTGTGCAACTTAGAAGAGCTGTACGGTGAGGGTTTGTCCGTGAACGTGGAGGCTCAACAAGAGCCACAGGGAGGACGGCATCAGTACTCGCTTTACGTGCGGGACCTGAAGATCGAACGCATGCCTGAAACTGGCCTGAAGATCCTCACTGACCAGATCAATCATTTATGCGAAGAAGACTTTGACTTTCCAGTGCGGGCCTATGTCGCGCCAGGAAGCCTGTGGGTTATAATCTGTGCAGATCAGCCCTTGCCCACAGAGCGTCGGAATAGTTTCCGAGATCGACTACTGGTGGTCATGCAGCAATGGTCGACCCAGAAGCACGCAGCGGCAAAACCTGACGACGGTGAATTGTTGCCTGCAATGGCGAAAAGCATCCTCCCATCCTCTTCTCAAGAGCAAGCACCAGGATATTTAGGCACAGAGGGCTCGGAACCAGGACAGCAGCATCTTCCCACGCAGTATCCAGCTGAAGAGCCGGCACCCCAGCCGGTACAACCAGACCCAACTGGCAAGTTCCGACGTCGAAGTCGCCGAAGCAGCGCTCCGAATATTGTGGAGTGGAGGCCTTTGCATTCTGTTCCTTATAGAACTTTTGGCTTGGTGCGCCAGTTCGAGACTCTTCTCGACAAGACTTGCGACAGATGCATCTGCCTTCGGGCGTCTGACCTCCGGGAGCTAGTTGCCAAGCAGTACGTGAACCCCCAGACTAGCAAACATGGCAAGCCAGAGCTCCTGGACCCGTGGAAAATTCTTGTCTTCGAGGACCTGGATCAGCCGTGGGGCAGAACTTGGACGCTTGGCTGAACCCCCAACTTGAACTCCCAACTTCAGCGATAGCAGCAGGCCGTGATGGCTCGCACTGTTTGTATCCCAGCGTTACAGTAGGTACCAAGGCGGCAGATTCAATGATATTCAATGCCAGAGCATCAGTGAGCCTTAGCGAAACCCCCGTGCTGCAAAGCATCCTGCCCAGGCTCGAGGGCAGCGGTGCATTGCGCTTTGCTGTGGTGAAGGATCTTCCGGAGGAAGCCCTGCAAAGCCAGCTGAACCATCTGATTGAAGAAGCTCGCCAGAGGACACACCCCCCCCCCCAAGCCTGCTCCGGGCAAGCCCAAGCTACGTAGTTCAGAGCAGCATTCAAATCCTCGAAAGAGAATCCTCGTGATCTTGCAACTTACGGGCTTTACGGTTTCCATGAAGCTTCCACCTCCCTGGAGCAGCCCGCTTGAAGGAGTTTGGAGATGAGACCCGAGTTGCATGCGCTGGTTTTCTTAGTGCACACAACAGGAACAGAGATGCAGCTCCGACGCAAGAAGAGTCGGTGCGTCAGCACTTTCTATTGCAGGTTGTGGACTGTGAGCGTGTGATATTATGGCGTTTGCTATTTCATGCTTGACAGATAGCTGGCACTCTGTAGTACTTGAGCACTGACTATTCTGCCTGGTTGCACATGTGTCGTGTCACGACCGCCACGACAGGACATGGAAAGAGTGGACGAAGGCGCCCTGTGCTGCAAGACTGGTAAAGTGGGGACGATTGGGGGTGTTTCTGCCAAGCTTTCCCGACCGTTGGAAAGTAGCGATCGCCACGGAGGACTCTTTTGGTATAGGATGAAGATCTGAAGTTGGAGCCGCTTGCAAGCCCGTTGTGTTTTGATAAAAGCCTAAGTCCGAAGCCTAAGTCCTAAAGGACATAGACTACAGTGGCTGCAGGAGGTCTTCGACTCGAAGTTGGCGCGCTTGCGCAGTGCCATGCCCCAGCGACACCTCCAATGTTTGACCCTGTTACATCTTGTTTTTGCCCTCCGAAACCAAGGGGGGAAGAACTGCGTGTTTCAGACCCTTAGCAGTTCTCCCTCACCCATGAAGGTATGGGGGAAGGGTCCTGGGCCTCCGGAATGTTTTGAGGGCTCAGGCTTTGACTCGATAAGGGCCCTAGGATTTGAACGTATTGCTTTCAGTATGGCATTTGCTCACATCAGTCCACGACAGAAGCTTGATTCCACCGAGGGAGCCCAACCAAATCTGAGTTTTTTACATTGGACATACTTGGCAGTTCTTGGCAGGGAGTTTCGCGCTTCCAAGGCTTTGGAAAGCCATGCGGAGTGTTTCCGTCGACTGGTGGAGGTGTTCAGCAAGGCGGGGCTGCTGACTCCCTTAACCAACCGAAATGAAGCAGTGCAATTTAGCACAATCCCTAAACCATCAAGCTGCCCATGATCGTTGCTTGGGCTTGGCCAGTTATTTGCATCCAGTTTAGGTTTTCGACTGATGTTCAATTGCCCCCCCTTCCCCCCCGCCCCCCCCAAGGCAGGAGCCTCTAGTACAAATGGGAGGCCCGGTTTCGGGCTTGATTTCAGCAAAGAAGGGAACTCCCCCTTAGCTACGTCTGAACCTCCGAAGCCTGGACTCTGAAAGCTCCAAGCTTCCGAATCACCCTGAAGCCCTCCAACTTGTGACAAGCTGGCTCTAGGTCTATTGCAGTCGCGCAAGCTTCGCCGAGCTGCTTGCTTCATCTTGCCTAGGTTTGCGATTAAGGGGCCTTGTTTTCAGCATAGATGGTTCAGGGCTCAGGCTTCCCAAGTTCAAGTGTCATGCTTCATGGACAGGCGTGTGAGAAGTTCTGGTGCTTGCAAGGCAGGGAGCTCACGAACAAGTGGGAGCAGCGCCACTTCCTGGACGGGAGAAGGATGAGACTTCCCGACTGGAGTGCCTGGCCTGCATTCGCCTCTCCATTGCTGATTGCGAACTCCACAAAACCTGTGTGATTCTCTTCTGCCAGCGCAAAACCCACAACAAGCGAACATTCTTTCGTGCTTCACGATGCCAGCACTGACCTCTAAAGGACTGCTCCGAGACATTTCGAGACGATGTGCTTTGTTGTGGGTGCCAGTAATGCCTTAACCTGCAGTCCCAAAGCTTCCTACATAGATCCACATCCAATCACGTAAGGCTGTCTTAGGGAAGCTGTTCAACGACTCACCCAAGAGCCCCATTCCCATCGTACCCTAAATCGCGCAACCGTTCAAGGCTTGTTCTGCTAATGCAGCGTCAAGTTGGTGCAGCCTCGCACACGTGCATTCAGAGGCTCTCACAGGCGCCTGGGCTTAATTCTTGGCATTGAACTCTACCTGCCACATCGTTGATTGACATGTGCAGTACTGTATTGGGTACATAGTCACAGTGAACAAGCAGACTTTTTATGGGGCTACAGCCCAAGTGACTTCTGCGTTCACCCGTGTAGTAGAGCAAGCGTTCCTGCTTGAGACTGGGGGCACCTTGCAATTTCCACCAAAGCGCACTAGTCTCACAATCTCAACCAGTTGGCCCTCTTGCCTTGAAATTAGGCGTCAGCCAGCAACCTCGCCTTTCTGAAATTCAGAAAGGCAACATAATGAAATTGGGACTTGCCCAGAGCGGACACATACAGAAGCGACATGAGCATAGGCGCTGGGATCTGCCACACAGCTGTCCAGAGTCTAGCATCCACCTCGGGGCCCAGCCGAAGGTTGAAGGGTTCTGGCTCGCTGTGAACTTCCCACAGTTCGAAGATGTCCTGCGTGGCTTGGCACAGCCGGTCGCCACACGAGGTGCAGGAGGCCCCGCATCGGAAGAGACATGGCAATGCGATATAGCTTGCTTTTACATTGGTCCTTTCTTTGGTTCGGCATTGAACCCTAAGTCGTTTCCCCTTGCATCTAGGCAAAAAGTAAACAGGTGTACGTCCAGCAATCATATGAATCGTCATGCTTTTCAGCTCACATTGGCTGAGGAGCTGGACGAGGAAATCGCAGAAACCCTGCATACACTGGAGGCCCGCCGGGGGGGGGGGGTCGGGGTTGGGAGTTTAGGAGTTCGGGGTCCAAGCACTCATGTAGGCCATTGCTTTAGGGTTTTGGAGTTTCAGGTTTAGAGTTTGAGTTCAACGGGTACTTGCATAGGGATCTACCGGAAATTTCCTGAGAATGGCAGTTGTTTAGAAGTGACTTTCTGAGGATATTTGTGAAAGTCCAGGCCTTGTGCAGGAGACGCTGGGCCAAGCAGAAGTTGCTATAGTCGTGATATAGCGCTTTGGGCGAATGTCGAAGTACGACACGCACGTGGGATGGCGCTGTCATTTCGGCGCTTTGAAAAGTGTGAAGGGCCTGGGTGAAATCTTTTGAACCACCCCCCCCCGCCCACACCGTCCCTCACAAAGCCTCCTGCAGGAGAACATCAAGCGCCTCGGTGCGCAGGAGGCCATCAACCTCTTCGTGGAAGAGTGGTCCTAGCCGACATCGTTTAGGAGACGATGATGCTGGCCGATTCTGCTGCGGAGAGTTGAAGAAGGTTAATCACAATACTCCGGCACCCTTCTGCTCATGAAGGTTGCCACACAAGTAGACTATGCAATTACGACTGGCTTTCTTGCCACCTTGAGGGTTTGCAGAGGGGTTTGCAGAGGGGGGCTTGCAGCCAAGCCTGGAGATCACCGTAGCGTTCCAGTGTTTCAATGTGTTTCACGAGTTTGACGAAGCAGCGCTTGCGTGGTCAAACTGGTACTGCTGAGCTTCTGCACATTCCTGGAAGACTGAATTCCGGGGCTTTATTGGTCTGAGTTCTCGGTGCTGGGTTTGTGTCGCCGGCTTTGGGAGAATAAAAGGGACTTACCTGACGCTTTGGGATGAGAGGCTTCAGAGGAGGCAACCTCGACTCTACTGCAGCATTTCTGCTAGCGAGCCTTCTCAGGAGCTTGTTTTTCAGCAGGCGAGCTGTCGATGTACTGACCCCTGCCAAAGTGGCCGTAAATGAATTTGTAGGTCATCTCGGGCCTGGCATTCATGCAATTTTTTTTGGGTCTGTCTTCGTCACCGTTTATCATGATACCGGGGCGTGCTGCAAAATTTGAGAAGTGCTGAACTCACAAGGACAACCTTGCATCTTTAAGCTTCTACGGCTTATACTGAGCCCTTGGGGCCTCACTGTAAGTATTATGCAGTCATCCTTAGATGTAAACAAAGTCCAGGCCCTGACAGGATCCCAGAGAGTACGACTAATGCTGCGCATGAGGTTCATATTGTTCATATGCGTTCCGGCCCTGAGCCCTGGGCACAAGGTTCCTTACTCTCATGCCGCCGCAAACAAACGTCGCAGCAAACCACAAATCAAAAGCCCGACGTATTTGTGCAGGGCTGCGTCCCTTGTTGGAAGAGGCTCCGGTTATCTGTTGCTCGTGTTAGGGCGGGTCTGAGCACCGTTCAGAAGCAGGACCGTCTTTGGGTGATGCAGAGTCAGCTAAAACTCCACCAGAAATAATGGCCGGACCGTTGGCCCGTTTGAAAGGAATGCATGGGCAGATCCATGCTGTCTACCCACCAAACACCGAGGTAAGGAGATAAACCAAAATTAAGACACTTCCTCAACACCTGGACCTGCAGAGTCTCGCCGAAATGCCTGAATGACCACTCATTGCGGTCACCTGCTGAGGATGTGTCGAAGCCAGAACTGTGGGGCCTGGTTTTGGATGGGCCTTCAGGTGGCATGACCCAGGCAACCTGCACCCACGTCCATTCAATTCAACTTGTTACGAGTTGACAATTGAAGGTTAGGGCTGGAGCCTCAGAAGGTCAGACGAACTCTTGGCGGTGCACGGCTTGTAGTTTCACGTCGGCGGGTATAGAGGGTACATAGGGTACCGGGCTGACTGTACGGCTCAACATGAAGGACTGAGGGGCCATCTTGCATCATGGCAGGCATACTTGGGTCATTGCTTGGGCACTGTTAGGGGAGCAACATTCTTCAACACGCTTGCTCACACAGCGTGTTCCCTAACCCTACTGTAAGTTCAACACCCCACATAGCCATGTGTCAGGAGCCCAACAGGATTGCCTCCGGCGAACCAGCAGCTGTGTTGGGACGTTTGCTTGTAGATTGGGCAGACCCCATGTGAACGGCTTCTGGCCTGCGCCCCGCCTTGCCCTGCATGAGTGCAGGCAACGATGTCCAAGCTCAAGATCGGCATTCAGCACCTGGGCCATGTTCGGATGAGCTGTGAGCACAAGTGAGTCAAACACGGGACGACAGTGATGCCATGGAGCCGTACTGGCACCCGGGTCAATTCCATCGTATTTGGCAATGAGGGTTTAGAATGAATTCGGTGGCTGCTGTGCATATTCATAGTTGAGAGCTTTGGAAATCAGGACTCGATTAGAGTTCCTACCCCAGACGTACACTTGCAGGTGAGGTGGCGGAAGCGACTGCGGGATAAGACTCGGAAACACGAGTATTGCTGTGGGCGAGGTCAGATGTAGTGACGGTCGTTGATATGGGTGCTCGTATTCGTAGAAGGTCAAGACCCGGCTCAGGAGTCAACCCACGGCGGAGCCCCCTGCCCGTACTCGAGAATAATCGCTTCCCCCTAATACTAAAACCCCCCCTAATTTTAAATACTATTTTTCCCGGACCCTGCCGTAGCAGGCACCCAGCCCAATACAAAACCTGTTTGAGAATTAGGGGGGGAGGGGTTCAGGGGATTAGGATCCAGGGCTCAGGGCTTAGAGGGTTTAATTATTAGGTTTCGGAAATTTTGAATATTTTTCGGGCCCGGGCGAACTTCAGAATTAGGGAGGGGGGGGGGGGGGGGGGGGGGGAGGGATTTAGGATTAGGGGGAAGGGATTATTCATGAATGTTCTCATTAGGGGCGGGAGACCAAACTCCTAGATTTCTAGACAGTATCTCTGGGGCTTGCATCACCTGCTCCCCCATTGACGGTCACCTGCATCTCCATTGACGGCCGTCCAGGTTCTTTTCGAAGACCGCTGCGGTACTGTTTGCGGATTATGTGCAGACGGACGCCTTTATCGACAAGTTCACCAGGCTTGTCTCAATGCCTGATAATTTGGGGCTAGCATGCGCAGCTGTCAACAACTTCGAGCCCTAGAACACATCAATCAAGATTCTGCAGCTGTCGACCTTCGGGGGGCGCACGCGACAGGACCATGATGACCTTCGCAGCCTATACCAAGGAGATCGACTACTGGAAGCGGATCGGCATGCATTGAGATTATCGGCATTTTGAGAAGCTTAAACTCATCCCAATTCGTCGCCCATTCTGGATCCCTATTCTAGAGGGTTAAGGCTACTCGTTGAAGTACGGCTAAAGATCCATTCCGGGCTTTGGACCTTCAGACAGTTTTGGATCACCAAGCCTCCGGATGGAAAAGACGGCTTTGGGTCTAGGACTTTAGACACTTTGCAGGTTTGAGGTGTCTGGGATTCAGTGTTATTCGGCGTCACCGATTGAGGGTCAAACGGCCCAGGTTTTACAGTCGGGTTCGCTTCAGACATCTTCAGACAAGGAGTTAGCGTGAGTCTGAAAGGCACCTGGACACCGCCTACATCGCGCTGACTCACGCTCCCGGGCATGCATTGGGCCGGAATGCGTCCTGAACCTGCACAGGCGCAGAACGAGCTACGTAGAAGCTCCACGGCGATCATCCTTGGAAGCCCGAAAGCTGCAACAGTTGACAAGTGGCAGTTAGTGGCAATTTACACCCTTGGGGTTGAGACGGCAACAGCCGGCCCCTAAGGCCAATCTCAACGTGGCCAAGCTGCAGCTGCAATGGAGAGAAGCTGAGAGGGCCCCAAGTCGGAGTCAAGTCGGCTTCTGCCGCTTACACCTTGTACTTATTGTAGCACTGAACCGACTGAACCCTGTGCGGAGCCCCCTGAACCTTGAACCGCTCGGCACTTTGAGAAGCAACCCCCGGGTTTTTGAAATCCTCAAGCCCCCGTTGTTCGTCATGGAGTCTTTGTGACCAGGTGGATAACGCCTACTTTTGGCGAGACGATCAAGGTCAGTTGGAATCTCCGCCTTCTTCATGACCTTGGTGTTTCAGAATTTCACTGGCTCCATGACACAAAGGTAGACTGCACCCGTGCTGAGGATTGTGGCGTCTTGGACTGGGGTGGCTTCGGTGCAGCCTGCCCTTCGGCTGGCAGACGCGTAGCCATAGCCACGAAGTCCACTCAAGCCCGCCACCAGAATCTGCGATTTGGAATGGCATGTGTGTCTTTGCTCCACCCAGACCTCTTGAATGTCACGAAACTGCGGTTGGGGTGCCTTCACCGCACAGTACTTTAAGAACTTGAAGGGGGGTTTTGTTTGAGCGAGGTGTGGGGCACAAGATCTACTGGTACATCAATTGCGCCGAATGGGCAGCTGCCTTAACTGTTTGAAGCGGCGCTTGATGCACCGAGCAGACTGCTTGTGGCTGAAGGAATGGACGACTGCTGAATGATATGTGTCAGCGTACAAGTATGTTCAATCGCATCCCCGTGATACTAGATCCAAAATGATCCAAAGCTGTTTATATGTATCTTCTGGCTGCGAGCAGTTGCTGTAGCCAGCCGCACCAGGAGAACAACAAGGAGAACCTCCGGTTTTATCTGGCAACCTTCAGCAAGACCTATCATGATTCTTGGACCTGCACTGCATGGGCGCCAAAGGGAGAGCGTTGAAAAAGCTTGGTCGTCCCAGCTTTTCTTGGCAAGTGGAGCTGCTTTATAAGGAGTCTCCGGCTGAGCGTTCTGCGTTCACACGTCTACTCAGTTTCAACCCACCGCTGCAAAGTCCAGTGTACATCCATGACCCAAGTACACCTCGAAACAGGAGGCTAAGTGCACCATTGGACCCCCATGGGCAAACTGAAGCCAGGATGAGGGTGGGCCGCTGCTGGACCTTGACAAGTTGGAGATGATGTGCCTCCGCTATCCGTGTTGAGTTTTTGGTACCGGCTTGAAGGTCTTTTTGATGGAACGAGATCCTTCGAAGCATCTGCTTCTGACACGGGATTCCGTGCAAAAACTTGCCTTGCCTTCTCCCGCTGCTTCACGGTCGCGTGGGATGTCCACGGTTTCCGGCTTCAGGTTCGAAGGGCATCGCGTAGACAGAGAGAGAGAGAGGGAGAGAGAGTCGGAGAGAGCGAGTGAAAAACAAGAAGTGTCAAGTGTCACGATACAGCAAGCCTTGAAACGGACATGCCGTATGCTTGCTATGCCTAGAGCTGCTGAGACCCAAACCATACCCGGCGATTCGAGTCCTAAACATGCTGCGTCAAAAGCTCGAACACCGGCAAAGGCGCCATTATGTCGCTGTATTTGCCTCAAGGCCCCAAGGTCAAAAGCGTGCTAGAGCCCTGAGCCTGATCACTCCGAAGCCCGGACTCAGGGTGAAGCTCACGGGACTTGGCCGCTCGCCTGCTTCAAAAAAGGCTGCAACATTCACGGGCGGGAAGGGCTTTAATGTTGGACCCGATACATGCCTTCACAAGAGACACCTGAAGCCCCTTGAAGGATCTTGAATGCAGTACCTCCGAGCCTCGAGCCTGAAATCCTGACCGCAGCTCCGAAGCTCTGAGGAAACCTGATGAACATGATTGCTGCTGTCCCAGACTGCCTTCGTCAGCTTCCTGAGAAGGCCGTCGCCATTCTTTTTTTGCTTGAGCTTGTCTCAGCTCCCTGTACTTGGACGTCTTGGTTTTACTGTCAAATGCCTCATTTGTTAGCACAATGGCTTTAAAAGCTCGACTGCACCTGAAGTAGTTCAACCTTTGACAAGACCTCAAAGCCATGAAGCTACAAAACCAAGACTGCCCTAATGCCAACCAGCTCGTTCTGCAGTCCTTGCCGACAGGAGTGGGCTGGCATCAAGGATCGCTTCGATGAGAGAATCACGCAGAACCTGCATGGCAAAAGTAGCTGCGGCAGCAAAAGGGACGTGCTGAGTTTCCTGCAGTCCTGCAGGCTAGGCTTCATACGTACCCCACTTTATCCCCTTGTTTGGATACGCTGAACCAGGCACGTTGCGAACAACTCTTCGTGCCATGGACAACGGTCTTCGCAGCTTTGCTGGCAGCGCAGAAGCTTCAGGCGGTACTAAGAACTGATTCGGCATACCAGTTGGGATATGCCCAAGCGCGAAGTAGCAGGTGAGCTTAGGGCGTGTGGGCTCTTCTTTATTCTGGTCGATCTTCATGCATCACTTCCTGCAGGTAAGGTGTTGACAGCTGTCTGAACTGGAAACGGAGATGCATGAACCTACCGACCATAACCACAAAGAGTCCCTTAGTTTTCGGAACCGCCGAACAAATCTGAACCAGACAACGACACCCGACACAAGGGTTTAAGTTTAGGCCGTGAAGGCTTTGTGGCTTGGCTGTAGCTCCCTTTGGGACTTCCCCGACCTAGGATTCATCGAGGAGTTGGAGGCCGAGGGTACTGGTTTCACACAGCTTGCATTGGCCGGTAAACCACAAGTGCCTGGCTAGACATTCGACGTGTAGCTTGGCAGAGTGCTTTGTCTTGTCCGGACAAGAGAGAACTTGCTGCTTGGCGTTCTGGGAGAAACTGCACTGAGGGCCATGTTTTTTTAGGGATGCTTTGCGGCTCATCGATTGCAAGAGCCAAGAGTCTGTTTAGCTTGCTACTTTCACGGCTGTGCCAGACCCATTAAGGGGTCTTGGGGTTTGCGCAGGGTGTCTGCCCCTTGTTGCAATGGTGATTAAGGCAGGGGCATTGCTGGCATGGTAGCAAGGATCAAGTCCCTACGGGCTTGGTCTCACGATTGGCCTAACCCCTTTCAAGCCAGGTTCGGCCGTGTGTGCATGAGGCAAAACTCGTTAAAAGGAAAAACAACTCTCCCAACCCAATGCTTCGAAATGTTCTCGCCAGACCCAACTTGGAACGCGACTCAGTGCACAGCCTGGCAACCACGATAGGTCGACAAGCTCTTGGAGCATTGGGTGGATGACATTTGGGTTGGCAGCATGGCTTACTTTGGGCCCGTGTTCGGGTGTGGGCTTCGGCTGAGTGAGAAGTTGGCTCCAGACGCTTCGATTAAGGGGGCTTGAACGGAAGCAGATGCCCTCCACGACGAACAAGTCTAAGGATTGCAGCGTAGGTTCTTATTTCTGGCCCACAGCCCTGAAAAGGCTCCCTATTGTCTCTGAACTGCTTCGCATGAGCCCGGTGTGTCTCCTTTCCCGTTGACTTCCTGTTCCTGGTAGGGGCCTCAATGGTGAATGACTGTCTTGTTCTGGGCCTGGCACAACTTCAGTATGAAGACCACAGGAGCATAAGGACCTCCAAGCCTTCTGTAAGGTTATCTACACGTGAGAGAGCCGGAGAGAGATTCAGTCCCAGGCCAGCTGGGAAATCCAAAGAAGAGCGACGAAATGATCTTCGGCTGAGAGGTGCTAGATGGCGACATTCCACAACAGTCTACGTTCGGTCCAGCCTGCCCAACACAACACCCTTGCAGCTTACGGCCAGGCACGTCGAGGCATGGAACATTGTCCGTTGTTCTGTCTGACCAGGACCACTCTGAAGACTGTTTTGGAAAGTGCCACAGTAGAGAACCGGGCATGCCAGAAGCTTCTGAAAAAAGTCTGAAGTTGTCTGAGCGTCGGCCTTGGCAGACACAGCAGCTTCCACGCTGCGTTGCCGTGTGCCATTTTGTGGCGTATGCACACAAGTTTCTTGCCAACCGTCAATGAAGCTTGCAGCTGGGGTTCTCTCGAAGCGTGCAGAGCAGCGCAGCAATGTCAAAAGCAACGCAATTGCGGGACAGCTTTGCGCGCTAAGTGAGCTTTGATTCCTTACTTTGAGTTAAGAGAGAATTGTTTCAGAGGGCGATGCTTTGCTGGCGGAGAAAAGCGGGAGCTGCCAGAGCGCATAGCCACTCCGAACGGTTGCAGAATTTCGATTTAAATAATTGAAGGTTTTTGGCAGTCGGCTTGAACGACAAACGTTTGAACAGCAGGGAGCTGGATTTCTTAAAAGCTGCTGCCAGAAAACACCAGGGAAGGTTTCAGAATGTTTCAGAGGCTATGGAGTCCTGCATCGTACAGCCACAAAGCCAGGCTCTACATCTCAAGTCTGCAAAAACCCATGCCAAAAACCCATTTTTTTCAGGAGGATGAAGAGGCGCCGGGGCCGATGTTTGGCGGAGCTTGTTGTTTGGGAGTGGCCGAAGCATCGCTAAAGGCTTTGCCATCTTCAAATGAGAAAATGAGAGGAGGGTGGGATTCAAGGTTTCGTGCCCATGATGCTATGGTGCGCCATGCATGACCTTGGAATTACAGATCGTTTTTCGATTCTTGAACGGGCCCTCAAATGCAGCTTCCCCGTTGGATTGTCCACGGCCAGAACGAGTTGCTAAAAGTTGCGCCATGGTTCTGAATTTGCTGCCAGGCCCCTCCGTCCCCAGCGCAAAGGCCGACGGATGCGGGCTTTTTCTGTGGGAGTGGTGCTTTTGAGAGTTTGGGCCTTCAGATGCTCAGATGCCCGGCTGCAGGGTTCCACTAGCCCTGCCTGGCCAGGCAGAAACTGCTCACCAGCCATTTAAAGGGTTGGAATCGCATGTGCAGGACTGCTGGGTTTATGTCGGGGTGCAGGGTCTGGGAGGGCTGGGGCTCGGGCTTGGGGCTGTGTATGGGCAGTAGTGCATGCAGTGCCACATAGCCTCGGCAAGGCAACAGTGGGAGAGCTTACAAAGAGTATACTTAAAAGGAGGACCGCCCCCCGCATTCAGCAGTTTCGCGAACAGAGGAGTGGCAGTGAAGCATCTGTCGCAAAGATGTCATGAAGAGTCCATTTGGTGAAGCTCAAGTTCTCATGAGGTGCTAAAATGTTCCGAAGAAGGACTTGCCAAAGTTGGGCGCGAAGCCTAACAGATTATCACCGGTACCTCCTCGCCTCGTAACAATTCCAAAGCCCTTGTACTCCACCCTTTGAAGCTTGGACCAAGCCCGAAGCCGCAACAAAGCCTGCATGCCCGAACCACCCTCTTGGAGAGGCAAGCCTCGCCAGATTCCAGTATCAGGGCCGCCGGACAATCTGGACAGGCAGACCCCCTGGACTTTGGACACCATTGAGCCTGTTAGACTTGTATAGACGCGAAGTGCTCCCACCGAGGGAATAGGCAGGCTCGGCAACATGCGGGTGGGCTTGTCAAGTGATCCCAAGTGCTCGCACCCCCATCCCCCCCCCAACCCCCCCCCCCCCCCCCCCCCCCCCTCCCCCCCCTTCCCCTCTCCCACCGCCTGCGTTTGTGAAGATGTGTGGGCTGCAGGATTCGGGATTTTTCCGGAGCATTTTGGGAGTTGTAGAATTCTCTTGGCTTGTGGTTCGATTCGAGGTCCGGCCCTGCATGGTGGCGGGGGGAATTGGACACAGAGCACAGTACACTCTGACGATTGGTTGATTCAGCGTTCTCCTCCTTGGAGCCTCCCATCGCGAATCATCGCGAATTAACACACCTCATTTCCATGAGCCCGGGAATGGCAGGGAACGACCATGTCGCCTACCAGTCTTGCGATGCGAAACGCGGTGAACCAGGCCTCGCAAGCCCTAAAGATTCTGATTCTGCTCTAAACCCTGCTTATCGTTGGACGGATGCATAGTAGGCATAGTTCTCGAGTAAAGGGGAAGAACTCACTGGCATAATTTGCAATAATTTGCAAGAAGCACGTCCAGAAGCAAGTCCCCAACCCCCACGCCAAACAAGATGTGCCATTGGAACCTTTCTGAAACCCTTTGCCCTGAAGTCCGGAAGTTCCGAAAGCAAGTCTCACGTTCCGTTGAGGGTGTGCAGTTAAGGCGCTAGGAATCATGGCCAGTCCCAGGCTTGAGCGCCGGAAAATGTCGCCAAGGGCAGAAGCCGCAAGAAAGACTCATAGACTTGTGCAGCAAGCGCTGCATTTGCTTTTTCAGAGAAAGCCTCAAAGAATCCTGCACGAGAAATTATCTTATTCGCCGTGTCGTGCCTTTCTCATGAGGAGTCTCCTGTTATTGGACCACCGACAGCCTAAGCCCATCCAAACCCCGTCCTGAAGTCAAGCCTCATGTTTTCTAGCAATATCAGGCCGCTCGCTTGCAACAGCCTCGGCAGGACCAAGCAAAGACTGAGCTAGGGAGCCCCGTGACCATTGCCTATGAGAGTCAAAGCCTTTTCTAACAAAAGGAGCATTAAACCATTTCCGATGCATATGACCACCTCGGATTCCGTAGGAATGGACACATGACCTGCGAGGTGGCACCGCCCTCCTTTGCCGTACCCCCAGAGCCTTCCGGCGACGACGTGGAGCCGTTTTGGGAGGCTTGCTCCCTTGAGCCCGTCCAAGGATTTGCAGGGGTTACGGTTCCAGGGTCTGGCAGAATTGGAGGCCGGATTGTGGTTTCGGCTCCCTGCTCTAAGTTGCTCAAAGTCCGTCAGAGCTTGGTCGTCGTGCACGGTGGGGTGAAGGGTGCCTTACGAATTATATGCTATCATGGATGCTATCATTTATGCGAAAGTTGGCACAACCTCATGAACTAGCGCTGCTGCAACAGCACCTTAACTGTAATGGACTTTAAATTCCTGCTTTTTAATATAAGACTACCTGGCCACGCACAAGTCAGAGAAAAGCAAGTGTCATGGTATTTTCCTTGCAAGATAAATTTTATGCACTTCTTTTGGCTCTCTGGCTACTTCTCAAAAGCCAAGAAACGTCACTTGAAGTCAAGACGAAAAAGCAGAAGCAGTAGGTCTTTACAGATTTGACGTGAGTGTTTGTGGCTGCAGGCACTCGTAAGCTTCAATATGTTTGAATGTTTAGGTCTGGGAGCAAGGGAGTTCGCAAGCCTTCCCTGGGTTCGTGGTGGGGTCCGTCAGTGATTCGGACTTTCCAGACATGGAAGGGTTCACTGAACTTTGTCGAACCTGCTGTGGTTCGTCGAACCACTTTCGGCCACAGGGCTCGAACTCAAAGCGCACCGTCATGCCTATGTTGGTCATGATTGCGTCGAGCCCTAAAGCTGTGTATGGCGTTCGCAAAGGTTCGCTGGCACCGAAACGGGCACAGATTTTGGTGGTTCGCCGAACTTTGTGGGGAGTGTCACGGCCAAGTCTGGACAGTGTGTTCCGAAACTCGAGCACTGCTTTCGGCTCGCAGAGGATCGGGCCAGCTTATGTATGCTTGTTAAAGCCTCGTGCTTCTGCAAAAGCACCTGAAATATCATAGAACCACAAGTTTCAAAATCAGAATTGACCTTACAAGGTCAATTCTGTGTTTGTTGGTTTTCTGCTACTTCCGTTCAAGCCCCAGATAAATTCCATTAAAGTGTTCTCGCTCATGCGACTATATGCGATATGAATGTATGATCTCATGCCTCCACACCCAAAATCGGGCTTTGACTTTGATACCCGAAGTCTGTCGAACCCTATCGAACCTTCAACATGTTCGACAATCGCCTAACGATTTGCGACATTTCCGAACGTTTCGGCCTTAGGCCTCCTAGCTTTCTTGCCCTCACATGACCACACACGTCTGAGGGATACAGAGTTGAGTGTGCGGGGCTGCGTGCTAGAGCATTGAGGAATTAAATCTTGGTCCGCGCCTCCCAGTTTACGATGGGAGGTGGGATCTGGGATGCGGAGCAGACCGATCAGAGCGTAACATAACAAGCCAGCATGAGCTGGACTTGGAACGAGTTGCTCCGCATTGATAAGGCACGAAGTCATGATCGTAACTCAACCCTGAGAAGCTTCAATTCATTGCCCTGCAGTTTGAGGGGAACCCAAGCTTTTCGGACAAGCTCTGAGCCCAAAGACGCCCGATCTCCTTGGGTGGCAGGTAGCCCCTGGCGAGATGGGCGAGGCCTGACCACTGGGTTTGTCATGCTGCGAGTCGCTGCAGTTTTGGGAGAATGATGTCGCTGTTGAGCCATTTGAGCCGCTGTTGATGAGTTGAGGCGCATGGCCCCTGCTTGGCACACTGCTGAATGACGGTTGTAAACAGTACCGGTCAATGACTGTTATCCCGCCCCAGGCAGTTGAAAGCATCGACAACGATGGAATGCTGCATGCCCAGGTAATGTGCACATGTGTGCATCATGTTTGCCGGTTCACCATGCGATGCAGGCAAGACAACCGGCCATATTCCCTAGAAATTTTAAGGCGGTCTTCGGGGGGGTGGCTCTCAAGCCAGCCCACACCCCTGGTCAGCAAACCAGGCTTACCTGAAGCTTTGTATTTAGAAGCCGGATAAGTGCTCCCCTACCATCCAAGCGTCCACTTGTACACATGGGTGCTGCAAGAGCCACCCATGGCTCCAAGAGCTCGGGCTGAAGGACGTCGTCATGGATGGTTTACGGTACGATGTTTTGCAAACTAAAGGCTGCGAATATCAGGAAATTTCTGGAGTAGGCGTTTGGCTAAATGGCTTGCAGATATAAGATACTGCGCCAATCAGAAAGTTAGACCCGAGAATCCAGCAAAATACATCATGGATGAATGAGTTTCTGATGTGCGACATGAGGCATGTAAAGCTGCAGATTCGTAGTTGGGGCCAAGCCGGTTCAACGATTCAGCGCAATTCTGAAGCTAACGGCGTTTGTGCGTCGTGTGTGTCTCAGACCTTATTGTAAATGCCGAAAGCCTACAAGAATCTACACCCGTTGACGGTGTCAGGGAGTTGGGGCTCAGAGTCCCGGCGACCGGTCCTTCAGGGCTGCTACGGGGATCCCCAGAAATGGGAACTTCTACGCCTTCTCCATGTGCGACAATGTACGAAATCCGGGATGGGCGCGCAGGGAGGACAAGAGATCCTTTTTTTCGGCCAAGGCCAATGCGAATATAGGCCTTCTCATCCAACACCCGAGTTGTGGGCAGGAGCCATGAATCGTAGAGTACTCTGGGGGATGCCGTGCTACGTGCGGCCACAATTATGATGCCCCGCGTTATCATCTTGATTCAGACAGGTCGCAGCCCTGCGGATCATACCTGCATGGCACGGACATGGAATCTTCATTGAGATCCTGCGCGCACACACTCGAGAGCCTGTACCCTCAAGCTCTTCATCAGCCTGCGCACGCTCAAGGCCTACGGTGTGACTGTACAGAGGGTGTAACGCAGCTTTCGGTTTTTTCCGGAAGGGTGGAAGCAGCTGGCACGCATCTTCCTTGCTTGCTCAGGCCTTCCTCCGCGCGGGCCTTGGAATCGTGGCCACACATCACCGCACGGTTCTAGTGACGATGTGTGTTTAGTGTGTTTCCTTTAAAGTTCATCTTTTTGTTCACGAAGGAGCCAAAGGAGCTGAGAACGCACGAAAGTTTTACCATGTTTTTCCCAAATGAGGCCAGCTCAGTGGTATCGCAAGAGGTCGTTGGCGAAGACACGTACTTCAAACAGTAGAACCTTTCGACAAGCCGGTCTCGAGCATCTTGAAGGGAACGAGCCAGTGGCAGGCTCGCAGAAGGTTTAGGGATGGCGGGGTATAAGCTGAAGGCAGCGCCTTTTCTGTGCGGCTCTGGGGTGTTCTCGCTGTTCGACCATCAAAGTGAAAGCCCCAAAGAAAATCGAGAGAGAGAGAGAGAGACTGTGTGAGCCATGCTGTCTGGGAGGTCTGACCCTTGAATAGCTACACACCCGTTAATTCGTCCCAAGCCGCCTGAATCATTTGAAATGCCTACCCGAGAACATGAGCTTACATCCCAGGTTGGCAGCTTGAGATAACAGAGCTACCCAGTGTCCGCACTGCCCTGAGCTTGATGCATGGCGAGGGTGTTCAAGGAGGCTGTAGAAACACGTTCAACGGTTGACCTAGCAGTTGGATTAGGACCCTGCTTGGACAGCCCGGCATTTCCCAGCATGAAATTCTTAAGATGCCCGGAAACTGCAGGGCCATGAAGAGGGAGCGGGCGGTTTAAGCCGGCCCATGGAATGCAGGAAGGCGTTGCTTGGCCGGTTCCCAGCAACCCCCCTCGCATGCCCAGGCAATGCGTGAGCCAAGTGGACCACGCCAGGGCCTTAAACATTTTTCATGCATGTTAAGGCTGCAATCTATGGCCTCCTTCTGATGTGCATGAAGTCCAATGTGCTCCTGGGATACTGCATGATGTCAGAAGGCGAAGACGATCAATATGGTTTACTTACGGCCATCCTCCTCATCGAATGAGCTGCGAGCGTCAAATCCGTGGAGTCATGCATGGTTGTGTGTGGTCCTCCCTTCCAGAAGGCATTCCTGCAACATGACATGTAAGAACATGTAAGAACAGCGGGGAGGCCCACATGCGCTGAAGTCGTGATTTGGCCGGGACTAAGCTCCTTCGGCCAAGCCTACCGCTTTGCATCACATCGGTGTGGTGGGGCACTCGCAGCAAATGGGCAGGCGGCAGCACACTTCATCTCGGAAGTTGGGCAAATTTCCAACCGTAAGCTCTTCTTCAATGGTGACTTCTGCGCATGTCAGAATCTGAAGACGAATGTTTCCAAAATCGAATAGCATCGCCAGGAGTATTTCCAGTGTCAACTAGTCAAAGAAGCGACCAACACCAACACACGCCACGCGCGCGCGTGCACACCCACACACATACATACATACATACATACATACATACATATATATATATATACAATGCACGCGCAGGCGCATGCGCACGCGCACATGCACACGCACACGGCGATAGAGAGCAAGTAGGGCTTTGCTAAGACGACACCTCGAACAAAGGTTTTTGTGGAACACATAACGATCATCACAGATGCAGTTCCTGCCATACTTGAGGCGAGGGCTTCTGTCGTCCTTGGTGACAAAACCCTCAGCTATACTGTAAAGGCACTCGCATGTGCCACCCCTGAGTTGTCAGATGTATGAATCAATTAGCTGCAGCGCTCAGACTTAGGGATTAGGCAAGCCTCGGGGATGCCAATTGTCTCCGTGCAAGGGGTGCTTCGGAGCAAGTGTGGCGAAGTGAATGCGCCAACATGCGGCGCAAATAGCAGAGTGACCTGAAAGCAACGTAAGCCCGGGATTGAACAAATTTCAATCGTCAACTTCTGCGTTCCTACAGTCACCAAGGACTTACAGGATAGCGGGGGCAGAACATGTCAGAGGCAAAGGGTGCAAAGCCCTGGTCTCTGACAGAATTGTCCGTGCTGTTGATGAAGTTCCACGTCTGGCTTTGGAGCAATGTGCGCAGTGCCCGGGGCCTTCGTCGTGCGTCGAGGCCTTGTGTAAGAATGCCAAACAGATCAGCGCCTCTGAAAAGTCGGTCGACCCAGACAAGACAGATGCCCAAGGATGCCTGGAAATACAAGAAGTCTGAGTCAAATTGCTGGGCAGACCTTCGCAGGCCCAGGCTAGGCGTAACAAAGATTTTCTTTCAAAATGGTTCTTGGATTTCTTATAGATATTGGTTCTGAAGGCTGATGCACGCACGCTGCAAAGCAGACGATATCAGATGTCCTTCGGACAGTTTTCCAAGGCACAACGACATTGCCAGGAGCCTTTCCAAGTACGAAACTTCAGGGCATGATTCATTAACGATATTGGAATCCTGAACCCCGAAATCCTAAATCCCAAAGAGCCCCTTAATCACTTGGTTGCACTGGTCAAAGCTGCTGAGCAGTCTTGGCCAGAGTGGGCTCTTGGAACACGTACGCGCTTCTATGAAGCACGGCGCGTTGTCAGCCCTCCGTAGTTCGAGAGTAGCTTCCGGAGCTGAGGATGGCCATCAATTCTTCAGTGCAACTGTAGGCGCTGCGTAGTTTTCTGAGCTTACTGAGTCCAGAGCCAAATGCATGTCGGGATGTGTCACGATATGTCAGGCGGCAGGCTCTTGTTGCCCCATCAGGAAGTTCATGCCCAAGCAAGCATGGGAACCTACAACCCATCCCAACGCTGGTTTCCCAAAGTTGAAAATTGGTTGGCAACGCTAAGACTTGTGAAAAAGTGCCGGGGGAGGGGAAACTTGTCCATCCGAAACCTGAAGCCCCTCTCATCCCCTGGAATCCAAGGCTGCTCACAATAAGAGTAAGCACATGTAAGCACAAATCTGCGAAATGTTATAACGAGCCGTGTCAGGCCTGAAGCCCCGAATTTTTTGATGACCACCTGGGACTGGACCTTCCTGCAGCAATTTGGACCTGGTTAAGCTTCAGCCGCAACGAAAGCAAGTGGTGCAACCAGGAGAGTGGAACAGGATCTGTTGCAAGAGTACTTTTGTCAGACTTCACTTTGGAGATTTTGAACACTAGGCTCGCCTGGCATTGACAAAACTTAGACCAGACGTCAGAAGCTAGAATTTTCTGCCGCAAAATCATCTCCAATCAACTCCTTGAATGCTTCAAGTGTTCCACACCAATGCCCAAGTGCATCTAGCCGAGTAACCAATTGTGCCCTCTCAGCACCTCTCAAACCTGCAGCAGATTGCAGCAGTCGGCAGTGCTAGCTAGATGCTTAAATCAGTTAAATCTCAAAAGCGCTCAACGCTCTTTTTAAAACGAAGTGCAGCCTAGCTAAAGCTCGTAGGACAAGAAACATCTTGGACACTTAAAGGCTTGGAGCGTCAGGTCCGGTCCTGCTGTCAGATTTAGTGCTCCAGTGATGCCAGTGACCACGATTGTTGTATCGGAGGCTTTGCCCTGAAAACCCTAGCAAGTTTGCCGAAAACCTCCTTTGCCATAAGGTTATCCCAGACAATCAGCATCTGTGGTCGTCAAGGGCAGGCTATAAACAATGTGTTCTCCAACCGTCCGGACCGCCTTATCAGAAGTGTAGGGCAGGTCGCTGGAAGAGTCTAGGGCTTTGGGTCTTCCAGGTGTCGCGCTTAAGTGAGGCAGCGCCCAGCGCGCGAACCATGATGGGCCCTTTGAAGAGCCAAAGCCCTCAACTAATGAGAATTGTGATAGGAAGATTGCTGACGGTCCTGAGGCGTGATCTTGCAACAAGACATGCCGAGGGCGACTTTCAAAGAATTTAGGCCGAAGCTTCTTAGGATGAGCAAGATGCCCCCCCCAAGCAAGTCAAAAAGCCCATGGCTCAGGCCTTTGGGCTGCTCATCCCTACTCAGGCTTATAAACTTCTACAAACAAGAAGAAACTGCAATAAGATCAACCCTGAACCTGCTAAACCACTGCAAGCCCAAACGTTTTGCACTTCTCTAGACCTTAGTTGATCGCCAGTGCTGCCTAATCTGGTGTTCGCAGCCTGTAGCCCGTAAGCGGTTCAAGTTCCGCAGTCCTTTTTGAGCAGGTACTGACTCGAACTCGAGCCGAAGAGGGCTTAAGGGGACATGTCTGCATATCAACTGCAGTCGACAAGGATCCCAGAGCTGTTTAGGCTCAGTTCACAACATGACAATGTTCAGCCCCGGTCATCTGCAAATTACCGAATGCTAGTTGTGAAGCTCATTCCTTCCTGTTGGTTGCTTTTCTCCCTTCAGGACAGTCTGCCAAGCCACTTTACACTTTCTCCCGCTGCCGCAGAGCGATGACCATGCCTCTCTATGCCGCTAGGCACTTCGAACATTTGTCGAGAATTCAGTGCACATCCCAAGCTGTGAGCGCGATGGCAGCAAAGCGCCGGCGCACGGCCGGGGACACAGCGGCGACCAGTACGCGGCATCTCCAGGCCATTGTTTGTATTCATCGTAGGTCTGCCGTGGCATGGAGCTTGCCTACAAAGGTATCTCTTGGAATCCATCACGCCCTCATTCCACCATCCTGGCTGTTGCCTTCGTTCCCGGGTTGAGTACCACTGTCAATCATCCAGCAGGACTGGGCCACACAGCGAGTATTCGTATTCGTGGGGCGATTTCGCTTGCAACAATTAGTGGTCACATGGCAATAGAGGTACTGCCTCCAAGATGCTAGAAACCTGTCCCCGTGGGCCCAAGTCAAAATGTTACACGGCTGGAATGGGTGAGCAGGGTTGTTTTGCCTTTCTTCTTTTCACTGGCCCCAATGCGTTCGCTCGTTTACCTACTTCACTGTGCACAGGTTGGTTGAGAAAGCCAGCCTTTGGCAGATGAACACCTACGAAATAGCACATGCCCAGACCATGGCCACACGTCGAGCAAAGTGACAATGAAGATGGAGTGGGGAAGGTCGGTTGGTCTACTTACTCCACAAAGGCTGCGGAAGTCGGCACGGAGCTCGTAGCGGCACAAAGCGTGGTGGAGGCAGGGAAGATCCAAAGGGATGTGAAGCGCACACGACAGCATGATTTTGGTTTAAGTGCTAAATGCTCTAGACTTTGGTGCCATCGAGTTCGGTTTGCAACGTGCTTTGGACCGAACAGTGGGGTTGTGACTCAAGGCGTTTTGTCTTCGTGCTGCTTGAAGATGAGGATATGGCGATGGGTGATCTCAGTTTCGGGTTGAGATTTGACGGTCCCCTGAGGCCGAGAATTCAACCAAGGATGCCAATGTTCGCATGATGCTGTAGTCCCTTCACCGTGCTGTGCAAGGTTGGAAAGGCAAAGCCTGAAACCTGTGTCGTCCGTCAGGTCATCTCCACATCCGCACTGCCACAGCACCTGGGATCTGCATTAATCATTGGGATTTCTAGAGTGCTATCCGATTATCTCCAACAAGCACCCATCAAGCCCCCGTCGATTTCTAAGTAGTTCTGACGGTGGCCTACCCTCTGCCGATGAGTTTGCTGAGGGCTGTGGCTACTGCGTTGTCACACTGCATCAAGATCGCTTTCAGTATACTCAAGCCCGCCTCTTTTTCCCAAAGCATCGTCGAGAGGCCTTCTCCCAACAGTCGAGAGAGAAAGAAGGCTTGTTCGTCAAGCCATGCTCCAAGTACAACGTGCCCACTATCACAATTCCTACAGCAAGTTCATCTCCACAACGTCCATGTCGACACCGGCAGCCCCAGTACCTCCACGACTTTGACATCGTTGTGAGCAGTCCCAGGAAGCACGCGCAGATCGGGAAATGGCTTCGAGCCGGTGAGAACATTCTATCCGCTCGCAGTCCCTGTCTGTAGACTGGAAGGGGGGGTGGCGTGAAAAGTTCACCCGACACCCCGTTTCCCCGCAGAAGCTATCCCCAACAAGCACCTCTGTCTCTCACTCTCTCACTCTCTCACTCTCTCACTCTCTCTGCAGGCATAGCCCCCGGTGGGACCGCGTAGATGCGCGCCTGAGTACGAGTCCATTGGGAGACTCGTGGGTGCGTTGTGGTCCTCACACTTGCTCCTCTGCACCATGGCTTACACGCCGGTGTGACACTGATGTGCACATGGCAAGATTTGTCAGGTGTGGGACAGGCCTGACAAGCCTGACAATAGCTCCCGGAGGAGACGGGACACTGATAATCTTGCTCTCCCTGGCATCCTTTCTCCGACCTTGTCTGGCGACGCAGCTTCTTCGGGGTTAAGACGTCCACAGCGTGCCCAGTGCTCATAATGAGGTTGTGCAAGTTTCCTGTGTGGAAGTCAGATGTCAGTGAGTGTCTCGGTGCCTTGCGCGAGCACTGCCCTGCTTCAGTTGCCCTGTTGCCCTGTGCCGGCAGGATAACGTCCGGTCAAGTCGTCCGGTCATTCACTCCCCCGACCCAAGCCCCTCAGTCTTCAGTTTTACGATGGACTTGGATCCGGGCGCACACTCGCGCGTGGGGGTCCTTTAGGGGGACTCCGACTCCTCAAGCCCAGCAGAAGAAGAAGAGAGAAAGAGACATAACAACGACCAATGAGTCGGTCGGGCCCCAATCTCACCCAAAGACAGACCGGCGGGCCAGCGTGGCCGGGGCCTTCCCTCACGGGGGGTCTCTTCGCTGCCAGAAGAAAGAGAGAAAGAGAGAAAGACAGAGAGCGAGAGAGCAAACCCGTCCTTTATCAGGGCGTACGACTGCGTTTCCTGTTTGCCTCAAGTTTCAAGAGGGGCACGGAGAGCCAGAAAGCAATCCAGCACAGTATTTCGGCTCATGTCCAAACTCGACTTGATCATCGCGGCACCTGAGGCAGAAGCGGCTTTCTGATTCAGATTGGACAAACTAGGACTAAGAGAGACAGAGGCAGAGACCGAGACCGAGACCGAGACCGAGAGAGAGCGACATAAAGCAGGAAAACCAAAGAGAGCCAAAGGCCAAGGAGCGTTGTTCAGGGGCTTTCGCAAGTCTGTTTGTCCCAAAGCTCGGTCGGCCAATTGGCGGTACTTGGGTTTGCCAGGTATGCCTACCCCTATGCGCAACCATTGCAGACAAGCTCCCAAAGCACAGCCTTCATGGTGGACTTTGGCGAGGATCTGGGGCAGGCGACTCGATCTGTTTGAAGCACCGGCTCAGCGATGCAAAGATAACGGGCCAGATTTCGGCGTGAAACCTTTTCCAAGTTACCCGGTAGGTGACGTGCTTCGGGGCCTGGGGCTTTGCCTTCTGCACAGCTCAACCAGGTGCTTCTTTGCACTCATCACGCTGTGCAGAATGCCAGCTGCGTCCAGGTCAAGAGACACTTGCCTTGCTGAGAAAGGTTCTTCACCCCGAAGTCTTGAAATCCTCTTTGAATCTTCCAACTTAGGCAGGCAGACAAAACCCTAAACACGGTCGGCCAACCTTGTACAAGTTAGGTCGGTCGACCGTTGCCAAACGACTAGTGATGGGTGTATTCTGGTACTAAATAAACGTCTGGTTCTGACAGACAGCATTCGGGATAGCGACCGATTAGACAACCAGGACCTATGTGTCCATGTCAGAGTCATGCGACTCGCCTGTTTATTCTCCTTTTGTGAGAGTCGCAACTGAGATTGCAAAAGCTGTTCGAACCATTGGCCAGCCCAACTCTGCTGAAAACTTTAAGCATTGTATTCCCAGACTATCCCAGATGCAGAAGAGGAGACGCAAGCAAGCAAGCAAAGGAAGGGATCATGATCGTCGGTACGATGCACAAGTGATCGTGACTGGCTTCGAGTGCGATTTGGCGTTGCTCAAGGCGTCTGCAGCTGCTCGAGGGATTGGTATTTCGGGTCTGTCTGGAAATTGGAGGACAAGGCCCACAGGACGGTAAGTAGCAGTTCCAGGGCTTCGCATGTAGTGTTTGCACCGAGGTCGACACAATTATAACATTGTCGTAGTGCCTCACCTTGGCATGAACCAGTGCCGCCCACACTTCTCCGTTGCAGCAGTGCACGGGTTGAGGAATTGTGGAACAAGAGCTGCGCAAATGTGAAACTAGAGCTGCGCAAGGACTCTGTACCAATCACAGCAATGGAGGCCTTAAAGGGGGTGGCAAAGAGTTAAGCTCATCGCACGCGTCGTCGAGTTCTCCAAGCAGACCCTGAACATAGCCAGCACATATCGCCGATCTGCTAACAGCAGAGCTACCAGACAGGCTTTGCCCAGTGAAACCCTGAACCAGAACCCTAGAAAGAGATTGCCAGAAAAGAGCATACAGCTCTCAACTCTGAATGATGGCGCAGCTCATGCTTGGCCGTACTGTTGACACTAATATCCGACAGGTCCAGGCCAAGGACTTCTGGAAGAGCTTGGTGCCGTTGGAGCTGGACAGCATGGGCACAGTCTCCTTCATGATCGGGTTTAGGGCTTGGCGTGCTGTTGGTTCACGCTGTTGACTTTGACTTTGTTCGGAGCTGCTAGCTCGCGGGGCCTCAAGCCCCCCCTCTCCAAAACGGGCTCGTATGTCTGTTGCTGTTGCCGTTGCTGGTACTACTTTGTCTGTTGAATGTTCGTTTCATGTGGATCATGTGGTAGTTTAATTTAATTTGTTGATGTAGTACTCCAAGGCCCAAAGGAGATCAGAAACTGTGCAGCTCCAAGGAAACCGCTGCAAAAGAAAAATCTACACACTGGCTGAGATCTTCTTTCGAAGCGAATGCAGATGAAGGATTTCCAATTAGGAACCAAGGAAGCAACATTTCTATTCCGAAGGGAGGACCATTGTTCCGATAGAAGAACTGAAGAAATAGACAACAGAGGTCTTCTCATTCAAGTATACAGGCAATGAATAGACAACAGAGGTCTTCTCATTCAAGTATACAGGCAATTAAGGCTGCCCGGTAGCACATTTTTCACGGTTGTCCTCTCCCAAAAAAGAGGAGTCGAAGGCTTGTCCAGCAAAAGCCAAGGAAACCGAGGTCAATCCAAAAGAAGCCGCAGAACATCATCCCATACTTACAAAACCACCTTCTGCATCAGGGAATGCAGCCGCAACTCGACAGAAAGAAGCCAAGCAAAAACCAATGCATGCTGAGCTGCCATGACAGGACATGGCTTTACCCCCGTTGCTTGCCCCCGTCACGGTGCTGGGCTTCGCGCAGGGTGGGCAGAATCTTTGCACCACGCATCACGATGGCAATTGACAGAGTGCAGCCCTTGCTTGGGACATCACTAGAATCGCTGAAGGCGCCGAGTAGCCAATAGAAGTATCAGTTCTTCCGGGTTATTTTGCAGCCCGGTACCTGGCTGCAGGGGTTTGTGGTGGTTGGGCTTTTCAAGAGTCTTTGCGTCTACGGCCGAGTTAGCTCTGGGCTGACCTCGTTGCTTGCTGAGAACCCGGGTTGATGCAGCTCGCGGCCCTTGGCACTTGCAAAACTCCGGTGCGCATATGGTTACGCATGAATGGTGCACTGTCTTTAATACACAGCCCCCCCCCCTCCCCCCCCTCCCCCCCAACAAATTTGGACCCTCTATAAACGCATGGCCCGGCGACCCCCCCCCCCCATCCCCCAAACAAATTGGGGGGGGAACCCTCAAGCCTTTAGGACCTCAAGGCCTGAAGCTTTCCAGCCTTTAAGATTCCTGGAGCCCAAGGCCCTCAAGGCCTCAAGCCTCAATGCGTAAGCCCTTAACGCTAAACACAAAGCCTTAAAAAACACAATCATCCGAAAAAAACTGTGTATTATAGAGGGTGACCAGACAAACTTACTAAAGCAGTCTGACCGGCCCGTGGGCTACCTATCACGAAATTTGTTTGGGGCCTCGTTTCGTAATGAAATTTCATAAGGCTTCACATGGAACTGGCCGGGCTTCGATTTCTGGATTCTCCGGGCTCTGGCTCTTTAAGATTCCTGGAGCCCAAGGCCCTCAGGGCTTCAAGCCTTACTGCATAAGCCCTTAACCCAAAACACAAACCCTTATTTTTTTAGAATGTCCGGAAAAATCATGTGATAGTGACGGGTACCTCCAACAAACTCGGTTCGCAGAATAAATTTTGAAACTTGTGGTTGCCGAGGATGCATATATTAAAGTCAGTGCAACATCAGAACCGAAAGTCTTATCTGCTTTTGGATCACCTTCTGTTCTTGCAGAAGCCGTTGAGCAGCTTCGAACCTACGTCCTAGAAGATCCTGAAGAAACATTGCAGCAGAGAGACACCGAAGACGACAAACCGAAATCTTCAAGATCTATGAAGATTTATAAGCCCATTCAAAGACCCTTGAGTTCGAAGACCAAGAGTCACAAACTCCATAAATTGGGTGTGTAGTCAGGCAAGGAGTTGTTTCCCGTCTTGACGTGATGTCCTACACAGGCGCCTGATCCACCCTGGGGGGAACGTCATTGATATACTATTGTTGGAATTGTAGTTTGGTTTCGCTGCACGCTGTGTGAGGCTTTCACGGTTGCTGTGTCGTCGCTTTGGGCTTCGGATCGGCCATACCTCACCAGCACCATCCAGCACCCCAAAATATAGGAGTTGGGGCTTCAGAGATTCATGGTACGGAGTTTGGGTCGTCATGTTTTGGAGAAATGTTCTTGCCTCTAGCTGGGATTTTGATGCGAGCCGAATGAGCACACGTATCCGGAGACAAACGGCGCATTCATGGCCGTCAGTTGTTTGACCCTCCCGGCGGTATTGTGTGGCTGGAATCTTGTTCACGCTATGTCACAAATCGCAGACAAGTAGCCTGAGTAGCCTCTGCAATCCCAAAGCCAAGCCCACAATCCTTGTAGGAGCCGGACAAACCAGACAAACACCGGTGCACAGATGCCACACCAGCACACAACCTTTCCAGGGTGCTACGTGAAGCTCCCTGTGCTCCAAATCGATGCTGCCATCAACTCCGGAAGCAGCGGCGGCCCGGCCCTGTCCGGAGGGCGGGTGCTTGGGCTGCCTCATGCTGCCTCGATTTGGGCTAAGGCCGCCAAGGTACACGTGAAGGCTTCGGTCTGCAAAGTTTGCTGAAGGCCCGGCCAGAGCCCCAACGATCCCCACATATCCTGACCCTGGAGATTTTTTTGGCACTGGACTTGGCCATGAACGTTGTCTTCTAGTAGGCGCGCTTGTCTGGAGCCGAATGCCGCACCCGTTGCAGCGTAATCCAAGAAGGAGCTGTCAAATCAACTTGCTGGTGAGAAGCAGTCAGCCAAGGTACTGGGGGCAGCCTTCTCTGCTTTGAATGCCACACAGGCGCAAAATGTTGGCCGCTTGGGTTTTCAAAGGTGGAAGTGTGGGCTGGCTCGAGTCCAAAAAACATATGGGAGTTTTACAGAGGAACGGTCCATGCAGGAACCGAATTTGTAGGGTGGCGCAAGATTGACGAATTGTCCCACTCAGGCTAGGCTTCGTTTGTTTTTGAGTCGGTGTTTGGGACTGTTGCCGTCGCTGCAATTCAGGCTATCTGGTGCCGAGCAAAGTCGTTGCCCGCTTTGTGCGGGATTTCCGTGCACGAGGATTTGGGATGAAATTTCTGCACCCCACACACCTTAATCCTTCTGATGGAGAGCGCCCCCGAGCTTCAATCACCAAAAGAGAGTTGGAGATCCAATTTGTGAGCTGTAGAGGCTGGTGGGAGGCGGGCCCGTTAATGCCTGGATGCCAGGGTGGGGATTCTACACGTGAGTGAGCTCCGAGCTGAAAACAGGTCACTACACGCAGTTCTGCTTTCCACCCTTCACCTGGCAGTCGCTTCTCACAGAGGACGCCAGGAAGTATTACCAGGCTGACTTCGGGGTCCAGCTTTCAGACTTTCATGGTTTTTATGGCTTGACTCACCAACGTTCTTACAGGAACGTTCTCAAGTTTTGTAGGTTACAACTTGCAACACGTTACAACATGTTTCAACATGTTACAGCATGCACGAACCACTCAAGTTGTCTTCCAACGGAGATCGAGTTCATGCCACGAAAGCTGGCTCCTTCGGGGCCTGGAGCTTGCGGGAGTTCTTGTCTACCCATGATTCGTTGTTAGGACAAACGGCCTGAATCTCCGATGCATCGGAGATTTAAGGTGTCGGGGGAGGGGGCGGGGGCCGGGCGTGCGTCACAAAAGGAATCCTTGCATGTGGCGCGAGCTGGGGCAGTTTCTGGATAAGGTAGGGGCCCCCCCCCCCACCGTAGGCCCATTCTTAACCAGTATTTTGTTTGATGTTGACAACGGTTGTTCTCGCACACGTGCTCTTTTTGCAACGCAAGCTTCACATATGACAGAGTTGGTTCGATGCATATGTGCGGTGTTCATGTGTGCCACATAGCTCATACATAGGATACACCTTCTACAGACATCGTGTCAACATTGTCCACTTTACTAGGTCGTAGCCTGGTTGTTTCTCACGCGAACCAGTATTTTGTTTGACGTTGGGATCGCACAATGCAAGCTCATCCAGGACACTAGTCGTTTGCTTGCTGTCCTGATGCGTGCAACGCAAGCTCACACGTGAGAGAGTTGGTTGGATGTATATGTGCTGCCTTCATGTGTCCGATACAAAGTTCGCCCTGCTCTCAAGTAAGACGTCAGATGGAGCACCCCAAGCTCGCAAAACCTGAGCCATGACGTCTCATTCCCAAGCAGCTTTACTGACAAAACTCAAAGCTTCAACCGGAGGTTCAGGAAAGGCGCTGCGGGGTACGAATCTCGCACATTCACGCCTCCGCTGTCGGGAAGCTTAAGCCAGACGATGTCACTTAGCTGAGAACCGTCGAGAAGGGGTGCCAGCTGTCTGTATTACTATGTGGGGTTAGCATCGACTTTGCTGGTGGCTGTGGTCTGGAGGTGTGAAACTTCGAGGAGATATCGTCAGCATTGATAATGAATGCAGACATGTTTCATTCCTTTGCGATCAGTCTGCGATCAGTGAACTATGAAGGTACCACTGCCATGGGACTGGTATGTTGTATTCAGCTGCTGAAGAAGTTAGCTGGATGGACAGCAAAGCTTTAGCAAGTAGACGGTCCGAAACTGTATGACCTAAACAACCTCATGGATCAACCATGATCAACCTGTTAAGTCTTAACATTATTAACCTTGGGTTAAGGGCCGGAGTCGCGCCTAGAAATGCTACCCGGCGGAAGATCGATCCCGTGCCAGGAAGAAACCGAAGGATTCTCGGTTAAACCCGATGCCTCCGCAAGGCTTGACTCCAGGTCTACAGAATGTGGAAGACCGATTTACGACTTGCACGGTACATGCATCAAGTTGGTAGTCCATCCAGAGGTTTTGCTGTCAATTGACGGCCAGACTGTGGGACACGACGGCAAGGCGCTGCTTTGCAAACTTCAGAAAGCAGGGGCTGCGGGATTCGACGTTTAGATCTGTTTAGCATGAAGAGATTGTATGGTATGGGCCAGGCTCCGGATTGAGAACTGGCGGAGTTGAGGCTTGCCGATCCTACGTTCAAGTAACTTGCCAGGGCGAACTCCTATGTTTGTCCTTCAGGGCCAGCGGAAGCTCCATAAAAGGTCCGAAGCTTTTGCGATACCTCTTGACTGCCCAGATGCAGCACGTTTCAGCGCCATCTCAACCATGCCATTGCCGGAAGGTGCCTATGGACACCTGCCACACACGAGTCTCCCTTTGGGTGCTTTTCGCCGAGAAGCTCACCTCGGAGTATTGAGCCCTGGCCCTCGACCTTGGTTTTTCCGCCTTTGCGCCTGTTTAGTTTAGACTTGCTTCGGAGGGCTTTGCTGGCAGCTTCAGAAAGACGAGTTGGTGAAGCTCTGAAGCCTTAAGCTCACCATTTCACTCGGGATGCGATGTTGTGTCGGGTTTCAGGTCTTAGGGAAACAACTTCAAATGGAAACGAATCACAAAGACTCCTGGACTTCCCATCGTTCCGAGCCTCAACCCACATCTAGGCACCCAAAGTAAGAAGCAAGGACACAAGCACACTTTCAAGTCCCTGAGCCAAGAAGGACCCATTTTATCGGGTATCGGGGTCCGCAGCATGCATCCAGCAGTCCAGGCACTCAAGGGTGCATTCAATGCACGGTATTCATAAGACTTGGCAAGCACTCCCAAAAGAACGAGCCCCAGCATTCCTTGTCAAATTGTTGTTCAGCAAGAGTACAGCGTTTTGGAGTGCCTGCCTTTCCGAAACATTTTGGAGTTTGATAGTTTCGGTTTAGGCTGGGCGAGGCTGGGCGGTGCTTTGCTAAGTCGGCCTGAAGCAAACGCTTTGAAAGTGCGCCCGATGCTGTCTCAACCGCTCAGGCACTATCCGCATCCTGCGCCAAAATAGAGAGCAGGACTGAAGTGGGGGGCCCGACATCGCGCAAGGTTAAGGGGAGTTTTTTGTTTTTCGCTTCGCATGGCTAGGGGAAGGTACCTTCGTTGAGCCTGAAGTTGATTCGGGGTGTGATTCTGGTTTGCAGAATCCGTTTCCCGTTGCCGATCCTCCCTTGAACGTTGTGACCTGGGAACAAAGAGGCTTCTTGGGTCCGAAGGACCTGAAGCTGCGGTTGAAGCCATACCGGCCCATCATCCCAGAAGATCCATACTGCCGAGGACCGGCTCCCACTGGGTTCACTCGGACCATCTAGAATTGTCACCGGTTGGCGCTGAAATCTTGATTGCACAAACTCTTTCTGGAGCTGGGCTCTGAAGACCCTAAGTCCCAAAGCCGGACCCACCAAGTGTTCACGAGGAGGCTTTCTTCCCGTTTCACCAATGCTTGTATAGGGGGAGCTTTAGGTTACAGAGGTTCTGCGTTCTGGTTGACTTTGTTCGTAGCGCAGGGGTGGTGTCTCCTCCCCGAAAGTGCTCTACTCCTCTTCCTATCTCTTCCTGCAAGGCGCACAGGACTACTTCATCGTGGCCGGGCTGGTGTTCCAGCCGGTCAGCGGTTCTTGGACTGCGATGATGGGGTCGTTTCAAGAAGAAGAATCAAGAGCTGCCTGGAGGCCACAGTACCACCTCCAAAGCTGAACAACTGCCTCAGAGCAGAACAAATGCAGAACAGCGACAACCAAACCATGGAAACCCCACCAAAAAGCTCCGCCCCTACGTTTTTGACAGCACCAGAATTCGACCTGCTGGGGTATCATCACAATCAAGGCTGCAACATATGTCGACCAGGACTACTGGGAAGGCCAACACAACGGTTTGAGGCTCCGCCACACAAAAATGGGCTCCAGTTCTGCTAGACAGGCCGCAGCAAAGAGCAAATCGGCACCCCGGTCATGCCCCTGTTGATGAGATATACCGCCTATTGGTCCCAGAGGATCCACCCGCGCAACCAGTGCAAAGGCACTCAGGTAGTGTCCCCTGAGTTTTCCTGCATCAGGCGTACATGAAGAATTTGCTTGTCACAGCCCAAGCAAAGTTTACATCCTAACCTGAAGAAGGTATGTACCTCCGTGACTTGATCAACATCGGGGAGGAAGCCTCAATGCGCTCGATGTGCGAAAGGATGAACAGCTTGAAGGACTACAGCTGGTGCAAAGAGGCGCGGAGGTGCAGGTTTTGAGTGCTAGGGTCTACGAGGGCTGGTACCAGGACGGGCTATTAGCCCCTATAATCCCCATAATCAGCCCTATAAAGGGCCTTTTTAAGGGGTTATAGGGTACAATAGCCCGTCCTGGTATATTATAGAGGACACAAGGTCAAGAGTCCCAGCTTCAGTGGTGAAACAACTCAAGCCGGAGGCGGGATTTTCAGTTTGCCTTCAGCCCCTAGTTTGTCATCCTTGTTGCTTTGACAGCAATGTTTTTTTTAACATGTTTGCAGTCCCCTGTTCCTCTTCATTCATTCTTCTTCTGCGCAAACAGGGCACAGCTCCCTTGTAGATTGTCGCATGTGGCAAAGCTGGAAGCAGAGGTCAGAGATGAACGAATCCAACACAGTGTGTCCAAGTCATTTGTCCCACACCCAACGAAGGCACACAAGCTGCTACCCATCAAGTGATATCATCGAACCTGCAATCGAACCTCCTTTTAAAGCAGCTGGAGAATGCGGCTGGAAGCTGCCAGACGAATTGACGTTCGGGAATCGCATCCAGGCAATCCATGTGTTATTGCCGTTATTGCCCACACGCCTAGAACATGCATTCCCAACGCTACCAAATAAGTCTGAACCCTTTGAGGAGCAGGCAGATGGAAGCAATCGCTTCATTATCCTGGGCGATGTGCTGCAGCATCCTGTAAACGTCGGCGTGTCCTACTACCAGGCCCACCCCGGGAAAGCTTCTACGTTCAAGTTCTGACAATTTCCATGTTCTTCTCTGGGGCGCTCCGGAAGAAGAGGCAAGAAACTGCCTTTGCAGGCTCTGGGAAGCTGCAGAGCGGTTTTTTGCTTTGTGTTTGAACAGGGACGGCAATCCGGCTTCAGCGTGCCATCGGCATGGTGCTTTGGCTCTCAGAAGACGGTAGCTATTTCGAGCTATGCGAACTAATTTTGTGTGCCGGGTAGCTTAGGAAGTTTCTCGGTGGCACCGAGCATGTAAAGGAAACTAGCACAAACAACTGTAGACCTGTAGTTATCCTTAAGACTGGCAGCCTTACATGTTTGAGGAATCACCCTGGTCTCAATGCCACTTTATGGCAAATGGCTTGTAACCCGCTTATTCAGCACAACAGCTTCAGTATCACTTTGATTACCTAGGCACGGGAGGTGCGGGAACTGTGTCTGAATTGCACGAGAAATCATGAGAACTACTTGTGGGCTGGACAAATATTTCGCGTCTTGAAGAGCATCCTGAGCTATCAAAGTGGTGATGCAGTCTTCTGTTTATTTGTGGTTCATTTGTTCGTGTTTCTCCACATTCCGAAGTCCTTGCAGTGTGCCGCATTGGCGAAAAAAGTTTGAGCTTCGATCTTATACCCCAACCTATGAGTACCCTACACGAAGCCAGGAACGCTTGTCTCGGCCTGCGAACACTAAATATCTAAGGCTTTCAAGGATACCCCTACATGGCAGATTCTGCGTTGCCGAAGCTTCGGAATTGGGGCGCGTGTTATTGTAAATTCTTGCACGTGCCGCCAGCAAAGTCCCAGGAGTCAAGGGGCTTCAGGGGATTCCAGGGGTCCCAGGGTATTGTACCACACGCCTCTCGGTGGGGCCAAGGCGATTGTTACTTCTGACAATAATGCCCATCGGAATATGCAAAAAGAACGAACGATGTGGAAGTGTTTAGCAGGTCTTCAGTGTTCTTCAGGCACGTGCAAATCTGAAAACCCCTCCTTCCGTTGCAGATACTGCGAACGTTCAACGGGCAACCCGTTCGTGGACTCCAGGGTCTTGCGAAAGCCGTGGACAAGTGCAAGAAGGCTCCGCGATTCTCCCCCGATTTTCTCCCTCTCTGTGTGTCTGTGTGTCTGTGTCTGTGTCTGTGTGTGTGTGTGTGTGTCTCTGTGTGTGTCTCTGTGTGTCTGTGTGTGTCTCTGTGTGTGTGTGTGTCCGTGTCCGTGTCCGTGTCCGTGTCCGTGTCCGTGTCCGTGTCCGTGTCCGTGTCCGTGTCCGTGTCCGTGTCCGTGTCCGTGTCCGTGTCCGTGTCCGTGTCCGTGTGCGTGCGTGCGTGCGTGCGTGCGTGTGTGTGTGTGTGGGTGTTTGTGTGTGTGTGTGTGTGTGTGTGTGTGTGTGTGTGTGTGTGTGTGTGTGTGTGTGTGTGTGTGTGTGTGTGTGTGTGTGTGTGTGTGTGTGTGTGTGTGTGTGTGTGTGTGTGTGTGTGTGTGTGTGTGGTGTGTGTGTGTGTGTGTGTGTGTGTGTGTGTGTGTGTGTGTGTGTGTGTGTGTGTGTGTGTGTGTGTGTGTGTGCGTGTGTGTGTTCGTGTGTGTGTTCGTGTGTGTGTTCGTGTGTGTGTTCGTGTGTGTGTTCGTGTGTGTGTTCGTGTGTGTGTTCGTGTGTGTGTGTGTGTGTGTGTGTGTGTGTGTGTGTGTGTGTGTGTGTGTGTGTGTGTGTGTGTGTGTGTGTGTCTGTGTGTGTGTGTGTGTCTCTGTGTGTGTGTGTGTATGTCTCTGTGTGTGTGTGTCTCTGTGTGTCTCTGTGTGTCTCTGTCTGTGTCTGTGTCTGTGTCTGTGTCTGTGTGTGTTGCGAATCTCTGTGTCTCTGTGTGTGTTGCGAAGGTTCCCTAGGCATCGGCTCCAGAGTGCAGTGGCCCAGGGTGCTCGGATTTTGCCGTTCAGGGCAGGTAAACCTGCCAGGGGGCATGACAGATACGGAATTGAAGGCCAGAAGTATCAAGGCAGTGTTTGTATTCCAGCTCGGTTTCCAGCTCCGCGTTTGTGTTCGTGAGAGGGTTCACTCTCACTGCAAGGACTGACAAAAGCCAGGTTGCTCTTCGCCTCAACTATGCTAGAGTAGACTTAAAAATAGCTTCATCAAAAAAACCTTGTATTCTTGCATTGGCACCGAGACACCGACAAGATTGCCATGCGTGTTAGGATGAACGAAAATTTTCAGAGATCCCACCAACTCCTCCACTGTTCGGGGCAGGCCTGGATGAGATTCGAATTCTTGGACGACGTTGTTTGCGTTATGTCTGCAAAGCAGGGCCATGCAGCGACCAAAGAGGCAGCACGGGTAGTCCAGTCCAAGACCTACTCTCCCATTGCGACCCCACAGTCATGACAACACTTCAGGCCTGGGAACAACGAGGTTCAATTCGGGCCAGCTTAGCACGACAATGCTTCGCGGGTGTTTCATGGTTGAGCAAGGCCGAGCTACTAACTTTTCACCAACAGCAGGTGTTGGCGCGTAGAGGTGTCCCTTGCTTATCTTAATATTTGTTTCGAGTAGTGCCAAATTCTTGTTTGAGGCACCTGCCGGACAAAAACGAACCTACACCGCACCCACATTCTTGTTTCATGTTCATCAACCGTAAGCTTAGAACGAGCGCAGGAACAACAACGAGCAGAAAGTAGTAGAAAGATAGCGTTCGCAACAAGAACAAGAGACATAACGAAACGAGCATAGTGAAACAGACAGTGCCAGAAACAGCGACGATGGCCGGCAATAATTTGTTGTCTGCATGCCGCGTGCAAGCGTGTAGAACTCATTCCAGGGTTCACGTCAATCTTCCGACAGTGCTCTCCACGTGCCGAAAGTTCAGAGAGCAAGCAATGGCATTTTGATGGGGGATCTCGCTGCAATCCTGAGTCGTGCATAGTGTGGATGCCCTCGGCCCAAGTTCTAACAAAGTCAATCTGAAACCATTTTGGTCATCCATGCTGGAATGGACACGGCCATGCAAACCCGACACCAAAGCATGGTTGGGTGTCAAAATTATCCAAAACCACAAAAAGATATACGGTTCAAGAAGATAACAAGGTGGGTTAAAGCCGCAAAAAAGCGAAATCTCCCACCTCCCTCTACAAACCCAAGCCCGGGGCAAGCCATTGGGAGGTCGGCGGAGCAAATCAAATTCTCTGCCAACTGCTTGAACACAGAAGACTGCTTCACTTCAAAGGGCCGATTTCCTGTGTCCCTAGGCCGAAAAAAAGCCTGGGAAAATCAAATTCGTGGTGGGACCCAAGCGCGAGCACGCTCCAAGAAAAGAGTACATTGAGCACACCACCGAAGACGACCCAAATGATTCTCCCAATTGCATCCAGGTGCGAGACATCAAGCGATGGGGTGAAAAGGTCACACAAAACGCAACTGTCAAACTGTCGAACCAACCACGAAGCTGCAAGACTGGCCTACAACGATGTAGCGAGATGTGCAATCCGAAGGTTCGCCATTTTATTTGCATTATTTGCGCAGCATGGCCCGACGTCTTAAAATTGTATTTAGAATGCTGAGACACCTCAACCAGAGGGAAGCTCCTTTCCCCTCCCTTCCCCTCGCCATGTGAGCAGGTCATGAAGCAGTTTGGCTTAACCACTGACCGCCGCCTTACTTGATGAAAAAAAGTCGAGTGCGCAGCTTCGGGGTGATTTAGCACGGCGTGCATGCCTTTGTTGGGCCTCTTGGCTGTGGAGTAGTGAAGTTGAAGAAATGTCTGGCCACAGGGCCCAACATTCTCATGCATCTGAATCTGGGCATTCGACCACGAGGCACCTCTGCTGTTGAATGAAAGAAAACCAAGAACCTGGCTTCAGGGTTTTACAGGACAGCCAGCCGCCACGGGTGCTCTGATGAATTGGATGCTTTTTGGCACAAGCACAAGCAGAAGAGCCAGAGTCCTAGACAGCCGGCTAGGGCTTTTAGGATGGGCAGTGGCTACCCTAGGTCAGAATCCTGAGGAACGGAGTTGTAAACTCACATAACTTGTCATTCTTCGTGTGCCTTTTGCTTTGCCGCACTCGGTCGTTCTGCAAAAGCCATGGGAGCCGCACTGTGCACGCGGAGCGGTGTGGTGGCGAGCGGACAGTCGACCATACATGAATGCCGATATCCACTCTGGGCGGTCAAAGTATCCGACTTCCTAAGGATGCGCGGAAAGCCGGAAGCCCATGACGTATTGCTCGAACAGGGCAAGCTGTATCAGTGGTTTCCAGGCATGTTTTTGATCTTCATATCGCACCAGTGGCTGAGCACCAGCCATCCGGATCCCCAAGGACGGCAAATAGCAGTTTTGCAGAAGATGCTCGAAGGACTTATCGATGGATCACTACAGGTGCATGAGGATATTGTATGCCGGACGGCGGAGCATAGCCTGTCGTCTGAGACACGTCGGAAAATTGCCGATGCCTTTGTGTTCCTAGACTGGTTCGCCATCCCACAGATCACAGCACGAAAGCCAGGTGTGAATGAAGACGCCACTTCGAGCAACGCAGCCTTGGCTGTCCAAAGCATTCCGGCTTATGTGGAGTTGTCCAACATGTTCATCGCACTTGTGCCAGAGCTGACACACAAGGATACTCTAGAGGTGGCGAACTATTCGACTTGGCTGTCTAGGGGCGGCTTGACTTTGTAAGCACAGTTTTGGGGCAATTGTTGGGGGCTTCAAACACAGAACAACTATATGCCCCGAAGGCTCTTGTGTTCCTTAGGCCAATACTGACCAAGGCTGGTGTCGAGCAGAATTGTGGTGTCGGCTATTGTCGAACAAAGCTGACACAACAGTCATCGTGGTGCACTCGAACGTCCAGGCCGAGTTCATGTATCCTCTTGATTGGCAGAGCAACAGTATCTCCTGCGTGCTCTGGGAACCTGTCGTTTGTTTTTCTTCGTGTCATGGTTACTTTACCAGAGTTTCACCTGCCCCATGCCGGAACCGCTTTTCAGGGCTGGCCGCCCTGTAAAGTCAAGCTTTCCGAGATTCAGCATCTCGCTGCTGTTGCCGGGGTCCGCTGTAAGAGAATATCGCGTGGCGCCTTCAATATCAATTGCCGGACCTCCTCCATAAGGGTCTGCCGAGGGAGTGGCTCCTTTTGAAACCAAGGCGGCGTTCGCGGGGGGACGGTTTAAAGAGCATCCACAACGGCCTTCCGACTCTTCGGGAGAAGGTGAAACGATGAAAGATTGACCAAAATCTAGTCCCTTGCAAAAATACAGCAGCTCCTTCTGCACCGGGTTTCAAGAATAGACTAAATGCTGGAGATGCTGAGGCATCGTGGAAGGGGATTTCACGGTCGAGGATGACCGGGAGCAGGCGGTGCGATTGGCCGACATGGCAGTGGAGAGCAAGATTGGACACCTGCAAACGCAGGGCCCACTCAGCCACTATCGCCTCCTGGCATGTCAGAGGATCATCCGACAAAACGTATCAAAATGTCACCAGGTGCAAATTTCAAATTCCAAGGTTGTTTCAGCAACTAAGGCTTCTATGTTGCCTTGCGCTTCAAGCTGTTCCGCAAGGAGACTCGCGGCCGCGACCCAGAGGCTTTCCTGCAGCAGTTCTGCTTCGACACGTTGCAGGACGCGGCCCAGGATAAGAGCAGCATGAACGGTCTGATGTGTGCCGTCTTCTCCGGCGACACGGACATGCTGCGCTTGCTAGCGCAGGCCCGAGCAGATATGAACTACAGGCTCCATGGCCTAGCCGAGCTAGGCTACTACGATTCTCAAACGGCTCTGATGGCAGCCATGAAGTCACACCAAGCACCTTGTGTTCTCGAAGCGCTCATTGAACTGCGCTCAGACGTGAATATGCCTGACCGACTTGGCCTACCAGCTCTGTACATGAGCCGATCAGCAGAGCATGTCAAGGTGCTGCTCGACCACCGGGCGGACACACCGGCCTTCGTTCTGGAAGGTCCAGCGGCCTTCGCCAGCCCAGACACAGTTCAGGCACTTCTTGCCTACCGCTGTGATCCGAGTCAGGACACCCGAGCTAGCCCGCTCCATGCACTCTCCTTGCTCTCACGCAGCAATCGCCGAGCCGTTGAGACTGCCAAGCTGTTGCTGATGAGCCGAGCAGACGTAAATACAAGAGCCGCGCGGCCAATGGACAATTCGCCGTGGCAGTATCACATGGCTCGGGCAAAGGTGGCTATCCTAGGCTTTTCGAAGCTTGGTATGTTAATGCTCAAAAATGTACCTTGCGTCCTGTTTTCATTTGGGGAGCAAGAGCTTTGCTGATATATTTACGATAATGAGGCTGCAGAAGAGTGGTGGGTTTTGGCAAAAGAACAAAGAGCAGCCAAGGACGTGCAGCATGATGACCCGGCTGCAGGCAATCGCACCGGGCATTTCACCACTGGGCTACGCAGCTTTAGTTGGGCATGAGCAACTGTGTCAGCTGTATTTGGACCATGGTGCTGAGTCCTTTCCAAATGATGGTGGGGACTTGCCAGAAGACCTGGCTCGGAACAATCACCACTATCATTTGTTACCATTGTTATCTACTTTCGCCACGTGAATGCCCTCCACGATAAAGGGGCATAGTGGCCACATAGATATGATATTGCCAGGCGCATGTTCACAAAGTGTTGTAGCGCCAAGGTCGGAGGATGCCATGGAGCTTGCAGTGCTCAAAACAGTCCGACATGAAGTTGACTTCTGTGAAACTTCTTGCGAAGTTCAGAACCCCGTCTGAACGTTGTCGTTTGTTTTCTTCGGAGACGCCAAACATGGAGGACACTCAGCCTGTATCCTCTGTATCATCTGTACAATGCACGCGTGCCGCCGGTGCCAGTTGCATGCTTTCTTTAAGTTGCAAGCATCGCTGATCGCATGACTCGGAGTTGCATTCCGTCTGCTTTCCTGTAAAACTAGTTGCGCTTCCAAGAAGGTGCTCACTTGGCGTTTCTTCTGGGGTCCTTCCGCAAGGCTTTATCGATGTTTTTTCGACCCATCCAATCCAGAAGCTTGTCGGTTCGTGCTGAGTGGCCATTAGCGGGTCCGGGTGCAGAAATCAAAGGTTTCTCCCGGTCTTGTGCCCTGTATGCCGATGCCATGGGCTAGGCTAGCGAGGCTCGCGGCTCCGGTGCTGGGCTTGGCCCAGATTGCGAGTGCAGCATCAGACCAGTTGGAAGCAGCCCTTCGTGACGGCCGCGTAACCAATGATGATGGCATGGCCGCGTGCCACCTCTTCCAACTTGAAGGTCGACGGGGCACGACCAGCCCGGGCAACCCAGGCAGTGTAGCGGACCAAGTGCAGCGCTGTTTTTAGAGGTGCGGCAGCTGATGCCCTTCGATGCCAAGCTGAACCTGCGGCAGCTGCAGAAGATGCAACTCTTCACTGAGGCTGCAGAGCCCCGTGGAGGCGCTGAAGGTCTTCTCCACGACAAAAGTGCCCGAAAGAGGCTCGCAGCGGAGATTCTTGAGCGCACGGCCGCCAATGGCACGGAGGCTGCCTGTGGACCCACAGTCAGCTGGCTAGCGGAGCTGCGCTTGAGTGTTGAAGGAGAGATGATGTTGGGAATTCCTAAGGTGTTGATGTGGCCCTTGTGGCAAACACGGGCGGATGTGCTGGGCAACTTCGAAGAGGGATGCAAAGGACGAGCTTTTCTGGTACATGATGACTTCAGGGAGTAAAGTGCAGGACCCTGCAAGACCTGAACAGTCCGGTACAGGATTCTCCAGAGCTGCTTCGACCAGTACACCCTCAGCGCATGGCTGGACCCAAACCCGCATGCGGATCTACTCATCCGGAGGCGGGACGTCTATGTGCCCCAGAACCGGACAATGGAGTATGGGGGCCCCGGCTACTGGATCAAGATGCAACGGCCAGCGATGGAAGGCGGCTACGACTTTGCCAGCACCGGAGAGTGCGTCATGCAGCCGCGGCAAGCGTGGCCCGCGAAGCTCAGGCAGGCCAGAGAACCAAAATAGCACTAAGGGACCATGAAACAGTCTTCAAATGTAACTGTAAACAATGGAACCCAAAGACATCCAAAGACCCTGAAAAGGGAGTGGGTGGAGAGCAGCCTCAAGTACACGGCCACGGATGCCTCTCGAGACCTGCAGATGGCAGCCTCAAACCACGGGCAGGGCCGGCTGCTAAGCGCCGAGGAGCACAGCGCATAAGGCATGTGGACGATCGGAATAGCAAGTTCTGCTCGTGTGTTCGTGACCTACTGTATGTGGGATTAAGATAAGTGTGAGTCACGTGTCGCATTTGGCAACCGGTGTCCAGGAGATGTTTGCCGAGGGGGGCTTCCTGAGCAAGTTGGGCTCATGGCTTGAGCGGGCCCATGAGGTGGTGTTTGGGGTGTGTTAGCAGTGCAGAGCAGATGCACCTGAACCTTACATTCACAAATCTGTAGGCTGCGTAGGTGCAGGGTTGCCTAGCGTCAGCTCGCAATCTTGCAATGCGTCTTGAAGAGCTTGGCGCCGCCGGCTCCGGAAATGGTGCCTCTCCAGGTTTAGAGTTGTGCTATGTCTTTCAACGAATTCCACTTCACCACCTGGCAAGGCTGCGACCTTCCAGTGGGCCTGTGGGCCCAAAAGCTCCATGACGACTTCCTCCGTCTCTTCGGCTTTCCAGTCCTAGACTTCTTCCCCGGCGTGCCTTATGTGGGGAATCTTGGGTTGCGAAGCCTTGTCAATGCCGAAAACTTAAGAAAGGAAAATTTGCGGCCCAGCCTCTACCACTTCAGATTGAGCTCATATAGGGTCGGGAGCGGGAGCGCGAGGAACTTCTCCGTCATGCGGAAGCTCTACGAGGCCGGAAGCCCGGAGGCTCTGGCAGGCGGTGCCTTTGCTAAGGCAAGCGCCAAGGCCGCGCACACCGAGCACGGCCTCCTGGCGGCTTGGCACATCTTGGCACATTTGGCGCTGGAAGTGTGTCCGCAGGAATTGAGTTTGGACACGCAGCGAGAGATTCCCATGCAATGTGTTAGAGAGCTTCATCCCATCTTCATCCCATCAAACTCCTCAGCGGCTCCACATGCACCGCAGGTGAAGGCCGCAGTGGTGCCGAGATCGCATGGGGCGTCGGCCTGCAAGGGCGCCCGCGGTCTCCAGGAGTCCCTTGGTTCCCGGCCCGAGTTCGGCCTGGACTGTAGAGAAGGTTTGCATTCACTAAGAAACGGCACCATGCCGCCTCGAGCAAGGCACAATGCAAAGTTTTGAAGCATGTCTTTGCTTTTTCGAGCTTGGGCCATTGACCATACGAGCCAATGGGACCTGCTGCTTGTCTCGAGCGCAACTTGCAAAGAGAGGCAGGTAGTTGGTGAAGGAAGAAGAAAGAGGGGGTGGACTGGAATTAGGGATGTCGGCCTAGTAGTTGCAGAAGAAGTAGTAGTGGTAGGTGGAAGGAGGAGGAGGAGAAGGACGAATAGTAGAAGCCTTGGTACTCGCTCGAAAGCATACCTACAACATCGTTATTTTGCCGGGTGGTAGTGGTGGTGGTAGTAGTAGTAGTAGTAGTCGTCGTCGTCGTAGTAGTAGTAGTCGTCGTCGTCGTAGTCGCAGTCGGAGTCGGAGTCGGAGTCGTAGTCGTAGTAGTTGTAGTAGTAGTTGTTGTAGTTGTAGTAGTAGTAGTAGGAGTAGTAGTAGGAGTAGTAAGAGTGCACATGCAGCAGCAAATGCAGCAGCAAATACCCGGCTTGCAAGTTTCAATCGTTCAAAAGTTATGTTAGTCGAATGCTCTGTACTTCATAAAGTGTCTGCAGCACCATTGGGCCCTTGAGCCGCATTCGTGCAACAAAGCTTCTTTTCCAGCATGGGGCTTCCCAAACATCAGAGCTTAATTAAAGCCCTGAAGGCCAAGTAGACGACGCGCGAACACGGAAGCAGGTTGGATCACTTTAATTAGATCCTTGTAACAAAGGTTGCACATGGGTGCTGTCAACCTGTCATAGTCAAACATATCATGCCATGCTTGTCCACGCCATGTAGCAGCATGCTTCCACATGGAACCAACGGTTTCGCATTTCAAGCGTGATGACTCCAGCATCTGCACGTGACGCGGCGGTCGCGCCCGGGCACTCTGATCGTGATTTGCTGCGTCGCCTTGTGGTGGTAGCGGGGCCCAGTTGGCCCATTGGAGCAGTCAGCAGGCCAGCGTGAACTCGAAGGCAGAACATATTGCGACACGCTGGAGCAGATTCAAGTTCCCAGTGGTTGAATTCTTGTCCAGGTTAGTTGGCTTGGTTTCGGCGGCTGTGATTGGGCGGCACCTGGACGAAGCAGCCCTGGCAGCAATCGGCCTGGGCAACGTCATCACCAACATCACCGGCTGCTTCGAAGGCATACACTGTATGTAGATCTACAGTAAAAGGAGGTCAACAGGTGTTCTGTCTGCAAAAGGGCCGTAAATAGACGAAGTACTCTCATCTGCTTGCAGAAAATCCAGGCTTCTCCGCTCTTTGGGGTCTGTCTGCCGGCATCTCGACGCTGAGCTCTCAGGACTGGGGTGCCGGCAACTTCAAGGCCCCCTCGGGGAGGTTCAGACGTGGGGCCTGATAGGACTGATAGGACCCTCTCCAAGTTTATGGTTGACGCCGGTCTGTTGCCAGGCTGTTGGCATCACGCTGCAGCGAGCTTTCCTTATCCTGCTTTGTGTCGTCGACCTTCCCCTGCCACCTGTCAGTGTCACACTGCGTAAATGCATCAGGCTTGTCCAATTACCTCGGCACTACCTCGCATGTGCGGCAGCAGAGTCTTACAGATTCTTTGCACCGGAAACGCATTCAGGCAAGATGGGGAGCCAATCACACATGGTGTGCCATGCGCAGACACCATAATGCTGCCATTTTGCTGATGCATAGAGACAACCCCATTCGTCTACTGGCAAAACAAGGCACCGGCAATAGCAATGGCATCATCTAGAGCATAAGAGAGTTGAGAAAGCCACCAGAAAAAGCCTTGCCTCGAGCACCAAGAACTCGCCTAGAAACAAAATTGCATTGTCAATGCGACAAGGCTGAACCCACGGTGTAGGCTAGATGATTTGACTTGGTGTAGACAAGTATCAAGGTTGCTTGTTTGGCTGACCTCTGCGAAACTGCTGGTGGCCGCGGGCCAGCATCCGGATGTGGCGCACTACGTGGGCGCATACAGGTTGTTGAATAGCATCTGATTTCTTACTGTTTGCTGGCCAACGAAGGAGCAACGCTAACCTGAATGCTAGCCTAATAGTTTGTCCTGCTTGGGCTATTCGGCTGTTGGAGATCCTAGGTGTACAGCAGTGTGAGGACTCCGGGCTTGAGCCCTGGACAGCACACCGAAAGCTTTCTGCTTGAGGGCTAGCTTGGAGTTGGGGGTTTAGAGTTGGGGATTCTTGAGTTTCCGCTGTAGGAATTCTGCATTTCTTGTATGGAGCTTACAGTGAAGCACTGCCGAGGGCCCCCTTAAGACTGAAGCCGAGAGTTGATCCTAGTGTGTGCCGAAGAACACCAAGCAAAGTGTTTGGCCACATGATCAAACGGTGCCACCAGATGAAGATCCTCTCCCTACAGCTGACCTCATAAGCCGGGACAACGTCAGGATCTTCATGTCCGCCAACTGTGTCCTTAGCCGCACTCTCTCTGCAACCTGGCCCTGAGTATAGCAAGTTTGGAAGCTCTTTCCCTTGGAACAAAACAGCCTTCTTAAGTGGCTTGGGATAAACATGCCACGAGCCCACCCACACCCCCCCCCCCCCCCCAGTTTTGATCACCCCCAATCACCTCAACGGAGGCCCTTAGCAATGTCCAGATAAATCTCTGGATGAGCATCAGCGCAGCCCTGCTGAACGTTTGCCTCAGCTTGGTGCTCATCCCTGCCTTGGGCTTCGTCGGGGCACCGATTACCGCGTACCCAGATGCATTCGGAATCAGGGTTTGCCATGGTAGTCCATCAAATTCAGGCCGCAACGTGTAATTATGAACTTTCAAAGCTTGCCATGATTGATTGGGACCTGGCTGCATTTTCACGGACATCGCTGGGGCTGCTGTTGCCTTCTTCACAACTAGGTGAAGGTCCGCAGATTTCCTTAAATAGTTCTTGTTAACCCAAGAAGGCGTGAGCAGCAAGAAACAAACCATGAACCCCCAGCTGCAAGCCCTGAATCATTGATGCCGAGCGCACAGAGAGAGAGAGAGAGAGAGAGAGGAGAAGAAGAAGAAAGGAGGAGGAGGAGGAGGAGGAGCAGTTAGCCAGGTGCATTTGCGACGCCTACGAAAGCCTTGGTATACTCCTTCTGGCGTCCCGGCACCCAGGCAGCAGTACAGGTTTGTTTCTGGGTGTGAGAAATGACATCTGAAATCCTGAGCCCACACAACACCAACCCACACATCGAAAGACCCGAGGCCGCTTAAAGCTTGAGTGTGTCCCAAAGTTCAAGTCGCATGGTATGCCAACCTTTGGCCAAGGAACCCCGACTTCCGCAAATGCTGGGGAGGCTTCACACGTGAGGCCTTCAGCTTCTGGGGCTCGTACATGCGCATCTCCTGCCCAGCTATGATGCTCAGTTGCATTGAGTGGTGGACGTGGGACCCTTGGCTTGCTCCAGAAACTGTGTGGAGAATGCTCGTGTCGAAATGCGATGGGGATCGAACAACGTGCTTTTGTTCAAATGTTCGCTTCGCCCCCCCCCCCCGCCCCGCGTCAGATCCCAGGATCTCATGTCTTTCCTTGCAGGCTTTATCAGTGAGCTGGCACAAGCGGTTCAATCTGTGGCGCCCGCAGTTGGCGACTTGCAGTATTGCATGGGCCAAGCCATGGGAAATGCAGCCAGCACCGTGGTGGGCAACATGCTGGGTGAAGGCAGTCATAGAGCTGCCAAGCGGGCGGCTCGTCTGTTGATGGTCCTTGCCGTCGTCATCATGCTGGTGCAGCTGGTTGCCTTCCTTATTCTTCGAACACATGTGGCGAGGCTCTTCACAAGGAAAGATGACATTCTGGCAGGAATTGTGGAGCTCTTGCCTTTTTCCCTGGCTTTCAGCTTCATGGACAGCCTCCAGGCTGTCATGTGTGACTTGGGCTTGGCGATGTTTGACTCTACACCTCAGTCCTTCTGGTCGGGTCCTTCAACAAATCCCTCCCCAATTCAAAAGCTGTACCTTTCGTACGTGAAAGTGCGGTGTGCAAGTCTTGGTCTAGGTCAATGGGGTTCGGGGTCCGAGTTCAGAGCTTCGAAGTGGGCAATCACGAAAGCTAGCTCCTGGTCGCGTTTACTTGCCGTCGATCCATGCACAAGCTACTATGACACGACATGTCGATGTTTTACGAGGCGCGTTAATGCTTGTTTTCGGGCGGGGAGAGGGGAGCCTTAGGCGAACGTATCAGCGACAACCAGTTCCACGCTCCTCCACCCCACCACTCGAAAACCCCGCCCCCCGCCCGCCGGGAGTCGTGCAAGGCACAAGATAGAAAGCTGTTGCATGGCTCTTGGGACCTGCATCTTGCATACTGGTTCTGCCACGATTTACACCCATACGAGGCCACGATTCGAGCAAGTACGATTTGAGAATCTGGGATCCGTCACAAGCATACGAACTCGCTTCGGTTCGACTTGGAGATAGTGCGGCGACTGTGTGCCCCCGATCAAACTGCAACGACCGTACGAACGTCAGATCGAATGCCGCATCGACCGTCGAACGACACCGAAAGCCGATCTAGTAGGGATTAGCTCCGGGATGAATTGTTATGCGATCCAGCTGCCGCTGCTCAGGTGGCGTACTGCAAGGTGCTGGGAAGCAAGACCTTGGAGCACGCATCGTTTTCGTCTGCTACTGGCTGGTTCCCAAGTTTCTATCTGGTACCCTTTCCTGTAGTTTAGGATTCTTGTCTTGGGCGTTTTTTGTTGGGGTCTGGTCTCGTGTTGTCTCTTCTTCAACCTGGGCTGCCCTACATGAGGGCAAAGCATGGCCTTCCCGCCAGGCACAAAAACAAGTCCAATTTCCCAGCTTCTTCTGCGCCCCACCAGCCTCAACATGAAACCCCCAAACAATCCGAATGCTTAGCGAGTTTTTTTGCGAATATACTGATTCCCTCAACCTTAAACCCCCTTGCAACCAGACGAAAGAGACCAAGTGTAAGAACTTTTTTGTGTTTCTGTTGCTGTCTTAAGAGATGTGAGGTTGGGGTCCCGCTTGGGCTGGCCCTCGCCTTCGGTGCTTTTGGCATTCGACTTGGGCTCCAGGGGCTCTGGATTGGGATGAGCCCGGTGCGCGCATTCAAGTCTGTAAATTTGAGAATGTTGGGTACTCTTTTGGGGTTCCGAAAAAAGTTCCTGGAGAGACCGGCTCTGTTCGATGTTCTTCGAGGATTGTGGCGGTTTTTGGTCATGTCCTGCTCTTCTCAATTGCGGTGGCCAACCTGAACTGGGAGAGCATCGGGGAGCAGGCTGAGCGAACCTCCTGCACTGACAAAAAACACCTGCTCAGCGTTCCTATAGAGCTTAGGGTGCCTTCTTTGTTGTACCCGCGGCTTGGGTGTTCCAGCACCTTGCCAGGCCTAGCCCCCTATACTCGACGCGACCATTCATGTTGAATCCTTGAGCAGGTTGCGGGACGCATCGCAGAGGGTGGAGCTCCTGGCGTCAGCTTGATTGACGTCTGTCGAGATGGCGAGACGCCTCCTCACGTCCCGACATCTGCGGCTTAGGTTTTGGGCTGGGAGCACAGGGTTTAGCTAAGCTGTATCTGTAGCAGGGTGGTCATAGAGATACGCGATACTTTGAAATTCTAGTCCATACGGAGATGGGGATCCTACCGTGGAGGGAATGCGCACCAGCAAACTGCTTTTCCGCGGGTCCGAGCTCCATGAACTCTGAGCCTTGAACCGCTGGGATGTGGGAGACAAAGGTCATGAGCTTGGGGGATCTTGGGGGATCTTGGGGGTGGGAGATTTCAGGACTTTGAGGTTGGGAGTTCATGTTTTGGGGCTTATGGGCGGTTCGAATTAGGAAGTTTGGAGCAGGCCGCGCTTTCTGCCTATGCCAGGACACATTGCAGAGGGACTCCGAAGCCTTCTCGGTTCTGCTCTAACCACTGGAATTCCGTGTCCATGGGAGGTTATGGGCTGGAATTGGTGGTCTTAGGGGGCCGAAAGCAAAACTCAAATCGGGTCCATGCACATGTAGTTGGTGTCCGCACTCTAATCACTCTGAACCTACCAATTTTATGGCAATTTGTCAACAAAGCGCGTTGAAGGCAACAGGTCGCTTGGGAGGCCAACTACTCACATTTTTCGAGTGTTCAATTTGTACTTGTCGATCTTCCTCTTGCCGTTCTCTGTTGTCTGATGCAGCTCAAGTTTTGGAAGACGCTCCAAACGTCCTTTGCCCAAAAGGTTGTACATCATTTGGAATAGGCCACCATTCTCTATGCACTCTCGAAAACCCTCGTTCGCTGGGTTTTCGTATATTCAAAAGTAAACCCGGCGAGCTTTGAAACAGATCAACAGGCCCTAGGCCAAGACCGCCAGGCACAGTTTCTTGCCTGCTTGTTCGACCCTGTTCCGGTTTTTTTTGGGTGGTTTGTTTCCCTGTGTCCATACAGCAAAAGGCCCAGGTTTGATTCCGGGTTCTTGCGTGTTGGTTCTGGGAGGGTCTCATCACGAGCTTCCCAGCAACGTATCTGTAGTACGCCATGTGCCAGGCTCAAGTTTCTTTACTTACTGTCCAAGGCCTACCCATCCAGGTCCAAGCCGTTTACTGCCTGGGCTACCACCCTTGGCTTTAAACGCTTTTGTAAAGTTTGTAAAGTGCTAATGCATTTTCGGGACGGTAGTCAGTTGATAAATAACATGCGTGCCTAACGCCATTTCGGCCACATGCAGCTTTGCCAAGTATCTGGTACAGCAGCCTTTGTGGCAATATCGCTGGCAGCGACTTTCGCCTTCTGGCTTGGGCTTGACGATGTCTACCGCTTGAAGCACCATGGAGAAGAGCTCCGTGGTGTCTCAGCAGCGCGAGTGTCGACGGTCTTGAGGCATCATGAAAACGCGCAGCATGGTGATCCGACAGTGCTACGAACCTCGACGGCCAATACGGCCATACCGGCACAGTCACCTCGGTCACCACCCTTAACTTTGGTCGGGCCTTCTGTCGCTCCACACTCGGTGCTCTTCTCAACCTCAATCGCCTTGCAGAGCAATGGGAGTACGAACGCAGCCACAGGTTTAACGAAACCTCCATACTTCGACCGTGGCATCTACAACACGATTCATGGGGAAAAATATTATGACATCTCTCGTTTTGATGGTCTTTTGCCTGAAGGCAACTGGACTCTACTGTTGCCAGTTCTCAAGAAGCTTGCGAGCGGTGGCGACCTCAAGATTTTCGTGTTGGGCGGTTCCTTCACCTCCGGTGTGGATTGCCTGCAGCCCGCCAAAGGTACAAACGTTTCGCGGAGGCTTTGTGCATGGCCCTCGCGTTTCCTGCACTGGCTGCGCGCGGCTTTTCCGAGATCAAGCGTGCAGATGGAAAACCACGCCCAAGGCGGGTCGCCCTCCAACGTGATTCTGGCAGGTCTTGGGCTCCTGAACTTTGCGGGTGTGGACTTGGTTCTTGTCGAAACGCTTGTGAACGACTGGGGGGATGAGGTCCGCGCCTATGAGCGGAACAGCAGAATAAATAAAGAGGTCGCAGTTTCTGCATCCTTTGAGGTGCTCCTTCGAACTCTGAAGAAGGTTGCCCCACGCAGCCTTATCTACACCGTGGAGGCTGCATGTCCAGGATGCAGGCTTGCCATTACAAACCACAAGAAGGTGTTAGAGTTCTACAAAATTCCCCACATGGACATGGTTAAGGTGGTCAAGGATGCACCAACACTTTGGAACGGGAGAAACCACCCCAGCTACCAAACACACCAAGCTCTTGCCGACCTTCTTGCCCTGAGTTGGAGCAACGTTTCTTTGCTGCGAAAATCGCTTCTAGAATTCTGCATAGTGAGTAATCGAGATCCCTCATACTTCATAAACTTCGCTCAAGCCTTAAACATCCGGTCAAGACCTCTCTTTAAAGGACCCAAATTCAAAGCTTTGTAGTCTAGCTCGCAGGATAGCTTCTTTTGGAAATTCTTATGGCTCATGGCTCTCATGGCTCTAATAGCTGAGCTTGGAAGAAGAGAGCAAGGTTTGGGACCGCATGGCGGGCATGAATCTCGCAAATCTGGGGCCCTTGATGCAAGACTTCGGCGTTGACTTCTATCACCCTGCCAAGGACAGCATCAGGCTTCTGACCAAGCTGTCTACTAGGGTACCATTGCAACAATCCTCTTAAATAGAGCCAAACACCTATCTTGAGCCCAGACATTGAAGTACTGTCGAGCCTGACCCCTGTACAAACCTTTTTTGTCAGCCACTTCTGGCCACAAGGAGCGAAACAGGTTCTACGTCTGTACGAAGCCTTGCGCGGTCCTCTCCTCGCTGCATACTTCGACTGTTCGGCCCAAGATTCGTCGGGGCAACTGGAGCCTTTATGAGGTCCTTCGGTTGCTTCGCACAGGGATGCTGCTCTTTGTTTGTGGGGCTGTCCGGGTCAACTGCTGAATGTTTAGTACTTAAGGTCTCTCTAAGACTCTGAAGTTCTCTGAAGTTCACTGTGTTAAGCCATCGGCTGCCGCAGAAAAGCAGGTTCAGGTTCGAGGTGTATAACTTCGGATGCCAATGCCCCAGGGGACTTCAGGATCAATTGCCGGTGTCGTTCTTACAATTCCCGCCGTCAACGTTGACACAGCACCTCCTTTCTGCTGTTGCTGTCAGTTCTGGGTATTCTGAAGGACCGTCCTGGAAAACCTGGCTGGATCTCCATGACGCCAGGGTCGATCATGGAAATCCCCCTGTGCTTTGGGAGAAAGCCTACCTTGAGCATCACGTTTCTGAGGAGTTGAGCTTGGTAGTGGGGGCTTGATCCTTCGCATGAGGGATTCAGGATTTGATCTGCTAGGGGGTTTGGCTTAGAGTACTATTTGGGGGCTCCTCAGGAGCTATGAGAAGCTCGGCAGGGCCAGGGTTACGCTGAACCATCGTTCCATCACGCTTCTGGGACTCTGGAATGATGGCTCGCACGTGTCCCAGTCGGATACTATTTTCTGCAGAGCTGATGATGCCGGTGTGCGTTTGGAAAACAGTTGTTGTTGTTGTTGTTGTTGTTGTTGTTGTTGTTGTTTTTTCGTTTTTTGCTTGCGAACACACAGGCCTCATCGTGTAAGTTAGGTTCGGCCAGTGTGGAAGAGCTGCTCAGGACTCTGGCCGACAGTTTCCCGGCGAAGGCGGAGGGGGTGGGGTTGTAGGCTTTGATGTGAAGCCGAACACCAAATCTACTATGAAGATTGAAAACTTGAAGTTTGGTAACTCAAAGATGAAGTTGATCTCAGTAGTCTCTTGCTAAGCAAGAGACTGCAGCGGTTGTTTCAGCCTCGCCACAAAGCATGCGAGCGGTTCAGTGCAGAAAGGGCTCTGGCGGTCAACTCGGTCAGCTCGTCGTTGTCTTGTGTACAAAGGGACAGAGCACTGTCTGACCATCTTAGTCACAGAAAAGTGTCTGAGGGGCTGCACACATTCAGCCACGATCATGTGCTGTTGCCTACGCAAGGAATCTTTGGATTCTGCGCCATCTCTATGGTTCAGGTGGCCGCGAAAAAGCGCGGATTAGCTACGAGGTTCCCACAAGGAGTTCTGATTCTACTTCACGGCTGGGATTCGAGTTCGCAGTTCAGGAATTCAGCTTGTCACGCAAAAGCCTTGGCCTTGAGAGTTGTGTGATTTAATTTAGACCATCTTCGCCCAAGCTGGCGATGGCCCTGCGCACAGTACCCACATCAGAGATCGGTCTAGCACAGGTCCAAAGTAAGGGTTGAAACAAGCCTTAACTTCAAGCGCTAAGCTTGAAACCTAAAGCCCTGCACATCCCCGAACGTTCATGCTCGAGATGTTCTTCCAGGTGTCGGAAAATAATTGCAAACCCTTCTCCGCGTTTATTCAGCTCAACAAGCACTAGTAAAACAAGCCGGCGAGACAGAGAACACTGTCCTACTCATTTTCAGAGATTCAGAGGATCCAACTTCGCCAAAGCTCTTTTGACATCTTGGGCAGTGCCATGGCGAGTGGCTTGGCCGGCAAGATTCGCCGTGCAACCGAGTCGGATGAGTTCGACCTCAGCGGTTACGACCAGGCACCTCCGCAAAGGAGTTCGAGTGAAGAGATGTGATGCTCATGCAGCATGCGCGGTAAAACATGAAGAGTCGGTTTTCGCATCAAGAGCTGGAAGCTTGACATGCTTTTCATTGCACTACGTGAAGCACTTTCACAGTAGAGTGCCCCCCATTGCATAGCACGTAGCAATATCAGGGGCAGGGGTCAGACTGGAGGCGCGATGCAATGAGCTTGCAAAAGCTGCTTTCAGCGAGCCGATGGCTTTGAAGGCTCGGAGATACACGAAGAGCGTTCGGGCAATTCGGGCCGTTGAGTGCCTCAGGAGATGGTCCGGCTCTCTTTCGTGGTGGGCGGTGGCAAGCTGGTTCGGCAGAAGTACTCGGACGTCCTGCACTCAGTTTCGGGTCAGTCTGGCCGACGTGCTCGCAGTTCAGCCACCCCAGGACCTGCCCAAGCACTTCTGTGGTGCGCTGACGCTCATTGGCTTCCAGGAGGCGTGAGCGGTGGGGCCGATGGCAGTCTATTCGTGCCAGCATTCACGGCAGGACAACAGCGCGACAATCGAGCAGGGATCAGCTGGAAAGTTCAAGTTCCAGCACGACACGAACAAGAATTTGAAATTTGTTCACGTGTTCCCAAAATTGTCCGGCGAGGCCGGAGGTCTGCCCATGTCTGCGCCAAGGGCAGCAAAGAGCCGCATCCCAGGTGCAGACAGCAGCTGCAGGAGAGGAGGAGGAGGCGGCAGAGGAGGCAGCAGCAACGCCTACGGACCTCCTGCTCCGCAGCGCCTCGGGTCTGAAAAGGATGGGTGGACCGAGCCCAGGTCGTAGAATTCAGCAAACGACCTTGAGGTGGTGCACAGGTGCGCTACTCGTAGCAAGCGTTGGCTGTTGCCTTAGGTGACGACTCGGAGTTTCTCCGCCTCCTCCAGGTGCAGGTGGAGCGGAGCTGAGAATGAGACCGGATCACTCCCTCGTTCAATTGTTGTATCTTCCGTTCTACATCTTAAGGTAACATATGCAGAGAAGAAGACGTTGCTTGACATCCTGAAGCAGCAGCGAGCCCAGTTTGCCAGGTGATCGGTGAGATCCGGTAGTGAGAACCAGGGTCTTCCTGCATTCATGGCTCCGCTCCAAGCTCTTGAGGCGAATCTCCGACTTGGAGGCCCGGCGTCGGCGGTCACACGGGCTTCGCATGTGGAAAGGTTGGCATTGCGAATTAGTTCATGGGGGGGGGGGGGGGGGGGGGGGGCAGCGTAAATAAGTGGACGTCAAGCAAGTTTTGAGGCCATCGAGGCGAAGATGGCCCGCCTGGAGCGCCCAGATGCCTCTGAGGAGGCACTCTTCATCGCCACTGCGTTGGTCCCTTTCATTAGGGGCCGGCCTTGCTTATGGCCTTCTAGCTTCAGGGCGTGATGTGGTTCGCCCGGGGGCTGGGCTGTTTTTGTTTCCAGGTGCTTCAGTCCCGTGTATTGCCAAGCCGCCCGGCTCCAATGTAACATGGCCTCGTGCCCCATACCTCCGGCTGCCTAGCTGCTGCTCAGGCATGTTAGGATCCCTGCCTGGGGACTTCTAGACTTATAAGGGATTCTTTGTGCTTTACTGTATAGGGCTCCCAAGATGTTGCTGCTTTCGACCAGGCGCTCTTCAATGACGTCGGGGCGGAGGCAACTCGGCAACTTCCAGCGCTTGACACTGTCGTTGGGGCACGCGGTTCTCCTTTCCACGTATGGTGCGGAAGACAGGATCTCAAAGAGAAGAAGAAAGTAGTGGAAAGTGAAATGAAAGCCATGGTGGATTCCGGGCGCCTCACCTTGGCAGAAAAAGCAGACCTCCTCGAAACTTGGTGTGGGGGGAGTCAAGTTGGTTTGTGAGAGCTGTTGAAAGCCTAAGTCCATGCACTTCATGATGCGACCAAGGAGCAATTGGAAGGGAAACTCTCTCAAGCCAATGCCGAGATGTCGAAAGCGCAGCAAGACGGGAAAGCCAAGAAGGCGCAGGCCGGCAGGGAGCTTGCACTTTCTCCCGAGGGTGGCGCAAGGCACTTTGGGTGTGCAGGCCCTTCAGCAGCAGCTCGAGATCCTGCAAAGCACAAAGGCTTCTCTGAAAGCAGCTGAACCGGCTCCCTTGCCGCCTTTGAAGCACGGCGCCAAAATCCGAGAGCTGCGCTTGAAGCTTGGCCAAAGAGAAAAACATGGCCTTCTTACCAACATGCCTTTGCTGCATCTGCATACCGACAGTCGCCACGCTGGCAAACCCTCAACACGCCGCCGCTGAGCTCGCGCATTAAACACTACAGTATGTCTAAAAGACATGCGCAGCCGGCTTCTGCATTTGTCCGTGTGCCATATATATATATATATGTGTATATATGTATATATGTATATATCTGTATATCTATATATGTATATATGTATATATGTATATATGTATATATGCATGTATGTATATATCTGTATATGTATATGTGTATATAGTATGCATAAGTAGCCCCGATGCCTCAGGAAGCTCGCGGGGTTGGCCCAGATTGAGAAGGCCGCAGACTGAGGGCATTTGGCCTTTTTCGTGTCTTTTCTATTGCTGATTACCTTCAATTACCTTTCTGGATGACTCTGTGAGCCCCCTTTCGCGCCTTGCAAGGTGTCGAAAGGCTGGTTTGCACCTCGGCCCCCTAAGAACTATGTGAAATCCATTGTTCTTCGTGCAGGGCACTACTCTCTGGATGAGCTGAAGAGGCAGGGCGACCTATACGGACCTACACTCTCAGCGGAGCCTCAGTAGCCCTGGTGCAGGCTCGGAGAGCGGCCTGAGATTGAGGAGGCTGTGGAAGAGCTGGAGAGGCGAGCCAAAGGATGGTTGGAAAGCGACGAGGCTCGGAAATCCTCAGTGAAGTTCGGAGAAGTCCGGGACAAGGGGGACAGTCCGATCCTCCGAACTCAGCTTTGGAGGCTCCCTTCGTTCCAGGCAGTCAGCTCTCTGCAGTGCTGCAATTCGCTCCGGAGTCTCCACCACACTGCAGCACAACTGCGATGACCTGGTTCCAAATGCCGCTCCACACCTCCCAAACAAAAGATGTGTTTTTGTGTGCCCTATACCCACTTGAACAATGTGTCTCTGTCGTTTCTAATATGTCTTGTCATCTCTGGAGCTTTGCCTGCGTGCGCTCCAATTAGGTGTGTAGCAAGGGTTGTGACAACTTAGCATGTGTACTCGCAGTCGGGTTGATGTCCTTGCTAACTGTCAAACTCGCCCAAGTTTCTCCGTGGTGCAGCTGCGAATGCCACCTGGCACCTCGGCCAGGTAATCAACCCCCGCTCACGAATCTAGTGTACCACATGACATGAGGCCGTGGTATCATGAAATCATATCGCGCTTCTGGCTCTGCATGCCTGTGGTGATTGCTCAGACTCCATCCACCAGCCAATTGTAGATCGTATTGTTGCCGCTCCCATTCCATCAGCTCATGTTTGCCATATTCTTTACACCTTCTCCGCTCAGCAGGTCTTCCAGGAGCGCCTGGAGGCCTTGCTGTGCAGGGTCCCAGGATCTTCTCCGAGTCGGCTCAGCAGAACTGAGATATTCATGGTGTGATTTAATATTAACTGAGCTGAGATTGGAGAGCACTCCGAAGAGAGATGGGACTGCGCTTTGTAGCGAAGACCCCTCACTGCCCACTTCGATCTGAGTCAACAACTTGCATCTTCACGGAGAGGCAAACCTTCGTGTTGGTCTCAAGAAGGCCACCGGCCGCGGTGGCGGAGGGTGCCCAGACTCAGTTGCAAGCATGTTTCTCATTTTTCACATTTTTCACATCTCATGTTTCCAAGTTGCGCCCGTGAGACGACAGGTATACCGCGGTCAGCTCTGGGGCCCGCCCGGCCAAAGCAAAGGCTTCTGGTCCGTCTGTCCGCAATGGCTTCAGTGCCCTGGCTTGAGCCCAAGGCACGCCTCGCCTGGTGTGCGCACCATCCTGGGCCAATATGGCTCACAGCCTCACAGCTAGTCCTCACGAGTCCTCATGACAAACACCACCCAAGCAAGCTGCAGATACTTGTGCTGCTTGCTTTTCCCCGGTGCCCCTGTACAGAGATGCTTTGTGGCCGTGGCCAGGAAAGTAAAACATGCTCTGTGGGGCTTGAAACCGGCGACTTTGTAAAGGGTCAACGTGGTTGCTTGCAAGGGGGCTTTACGCCTAGGGGCGAAGGGTCTTGGTGTATAGGGCTACGTAGGTCAGGTTTGAACATGCGTTTCGGTTTAAACATGCGTTGGATAGATTCGATAGCATAGGGAACCAATGACAAAACAACAAGGGGCAGAACCACCGGTCTTTCAAAGCGGCTGCGCAGTGTTATGTGAGCTCTGCTTGGACGAGCACAACCTGATGCACTTCTCGCGTTGCAGCATCCAGCAGACAGACTCTGGACCAGCTGCTCGAAGCTGCGAATGGGCGACTGAACAGTCCACGATCGCAGCACGGGTGCCAACACAGCATCTTTGAGGATTCGCAACATTTCGCAACCCGACGAATTTGAGCAGCAGCACCCCAAAGGTCCTGCACTCGACGAAGGTATGCGTTGCACGCGTACACCACCAAATTCACGAGGATTTGCAAATGGCGAATTCTAGAAATACGTGTCTACCTATCTAAACTCTGAAGCCTTGAGAACGTTTCAAACCAGCATGGCCTTCTTTTCCCACGGTTGATGAGCATCATACACTTGATAAATAATGTTGTACCTGCTTTCGTGTGTTCCCCCCGTTAATATGTCTTTTACAAGAAGGAGTTAGCCTGGAAGTTGCATGGCCAGAGCTCGTGAACGTGCATGAGACCCAACTGAGCTGGGACTCCCACAGGCTTCTTGAGTGTGATGCTCCCGTTCGTGAAACATTGCTTTTGGCATGAAACAAGGCATCGTGCTTTTTGTTCTTGAAGTCTTGGTTCCTGAGCAGCCTCCAGAAAGCACAGACTCAGTCGGGTGCAGCTGTGCGGCTGTGCGTGGTTCTCTTTGTCAAGAGCGTCGGCCTCGGGTGTTTTGGGACTCTAGGCTCCAGTTTCCATTCTCGTTCCACCACATTCGAGCTCAAAGCTGGAGGCTTGCCACGTGCAAAGGTCAACTGATGCGTCAACTGTTCCGAGAAGGCCTTTCAAGGTGCCAAAGTCGGAGCCTCCAGGATTACTATACTTTGTTTAGGAACTTCAAGGCCCGAACCTTACTAGTTATATTGGCAAAATATAAGTTACAGGAAGAGGGCAAGTGTTTTGTACTATATTCTGCTGCAACAGAGTAAGGAGTGTGAACTAACCCTAGCTGCTCCGGATTCCCAACAGCTTCAGGCATGCATTGCTTCTTGATGCGAACACACAAAGTCCTCACTCCTTGCTGGGCCTGAGGGCATGGATCCCGATGGTCCGATGGTCACCCCTGCATGCTACCCATGTGGATATCTTTCGTACTGTTGTAAGTAGTAAACTTTAGTAAACGGGTCTGTGCCATGGGAGCAGCTCCGGCGGCGGCTCCTCCTGAGGAGCACTGATGTCAAGTGTTCTGGCAGTTTGCTTGGGGGGACTTTCACGAGTTCCTGGAAGTCGGCAGAGATGCCGATCCAGAGCAAACAGTAAGTCACAGCATGTCTCCTCTACGAGTTGAAGTTTAGGGGCTGTCATTCTTTCACTGTCTGCCTGGTGATGGTTGAGAAGTTGAACAGCAGCAAAAGATGGATTCCGTCCACAGGGAGCCGGAGACTACAAGTAGGGCAGGAGGCTCGAGATTGATTGAGTCAATGTTCGTGTGCAATGTAGGATTCGAAGCTCGGGAGAGGCGCCTCCAAGTCCAAGTCCAGACCCCAGCTTCAGCTCGTCATCTGGCGTTTGGGGCTGGTGGGTTCGGGCCAGAGCTTTGTGCGCAAGGCTATAGTTGTTTCATGTTGTGTCCGTACAGTCTTGTTGAGTGGCACATCACGTTGATGCTCGCTCAATGTAAAATCCTTTGCCTTGCAAGCTTGTCATGCTTCAGAGTGAAACATCCATGCTGGGCGAATTTGCCGAATCATTGCTGCAGGGTAGTGGAATGCACTTTACAAAGAGGGTGAGCGACTGGCTTGAAGCGCAGAGCATTGCTTGCTCAGACCCCAGACAGCAAAGTCAAGACAAGCTCACAACGCTTGGCCCACTAGGCAAATGCAACATTACCGTGTGCATTCCTCCATTCCGGATTTAGCAACTCCGTGCTTGGGGTCGGGGGTTCGTCATCATGGAGCTTGCCCTTGCGGCCCTGATTGCGGTGCCACCAGCAGTATACTTCGCGGGCCAGAGATCGCAAGCTGCTGTGGCGGCGAAGTGGGCCTGCCTGGGAGAGTTCAAGGCGCCTGAAGAAAAAGGGTTGCCAGACTGAAGGCTCTGCAGACTGATGTTAGGCCCAAAAGCCAGCTGCACCTAAATCCCAAGCCCCTACGCTTCCATGGTCCCAACCCCGAAACCGTGAGGGCTTTAGGCTTGGAAACGCTGGAGTCGATGGATGTTCGTGGGCCTGAGGCCCTCAATGACCACGCTGCTGTTGTTCAGAAGCATTTCTCGAAGGAGAGAGGAACCGTACCTTGGCGGTCCAATGGGAATGCATTCGAGTGACGGGTTCTGGTGTTGTGATCAGAGAGGTGGCTGCTGCATGCTACTTTGAGATTACCGGGGTCACAAAGCCTGATTCGGCTTCAGGGTTTGTCAGGGGTAACGTTCAAAGCGCGTGCCCAACCGAGCTGGGGTCTTAGAATTGAGAGAAGAGGGTTTTGCTTCCCGTGTCTCAGACCTGCGCGTCTCTAGCAGCTGAGACCCCACAGCTCCCAACCAGGCCCTGATCCTGCCGACGCTTATCCACGCCTTAACGCCTTGAAGTCTAAAGCCTGAGCTTTAAAACCCTGTGCAAGCTCTAAACTCTACACCTGAAGCCTTGAACCTCCAAACCCTGAATCCAATCTGTAAACCACCAAACCCTGGACGCATCCTGATGCCACGAGGTTCTCCTCATCGGAAGCAGCGGCTTCGTTGGGGTCCGCATTCAAGACCTCCTCGTTGAGGCAGCAGCAACGCACAAGGCGGCGGGCAGCCTAAGCCCTGCAACCCCGAAGTCCATCCGAAGTCCCAAGCCCCAAAAACAACTCCAACAACCTCATCCCTAAGCCCGAAGACCCCCCCCCCCTAACCCTGAGCACCCGACGGGTCCCCAGGCCCTGAACCCTAAAACGAGGCAGCCTTGAACCTCGTCTGCGTGGACATCAACCCCCCGAAGCACATGCGACACTTGGAGATCGAAGTGGGGTCTGGCTAGGGTCTACGGTCTAGGGTTGAGGGTTTAGGGCACCTGGAAAAGAGAGAGAGAGAGAGAGGCGGCCTCCCTTCGGGGGGGGTCATGCGTGGGGGAGAGCGAGAGAGAGAGAGAGAGAGAGAGAGAGAGAGAGAGAGAGAGAGAGAGTGAGAGAGAAGGAGAGTTTACCCACACCGTTGCAAACCTTCGCTTCCGAAAGAAGAAAAGAAAGGAAGGAAAGAGTTTAGGGCAAGGGCTGTGAGATTTAGGGCACCCGGATTTTTGGCATAAGGTTTAGGGCTTTAGGGGAGGAGGTTGGCTTTAGGGCCATGGGCTTGAGGGCGTTGGGGTTTAGGGTACAAGGTTCAGGCATTTAAGGGCCGCTCAATCATCATTCCGTTTGAAGTGTACATGGGTTGTTGTTTGAGTCTTGGAGTGCATGTTCAGGATCGATGGCTTCAGATTCAGGGTGTGGCATCTTTGAATTGCGCAAGCTTCCTCACGGTGGGGCTTGGCGGTGACCACAGTGCGCAGCAACGGTCTGAACCTCCAAGCACAAGTCCCTGTGTTGATTTGAGGCCCTAGTACCCCAAACCCAAAACAGCCCTGTCCAATCCCCAAGACTCGAAATTAGTATTGGACTACAAACCCAAAGCCCCAAAGCAGGAAGCCGACTCGGATCCCAGCCCTTGGCCCGCTTGAACGGCAGCGCCAGGAGAGGACATGGTGTACTTCACCGGTGACCTGCGTGAGCCGAAGCACATGGAAAGAATCTACGAGGCCAAGCTTTAGGAGCCCTTCAAATCCTCGATGATTCGCACTTTCAATCACAATCGTTTATATCCCAGGGCACGTCTTTTGGAACAGCATGGTGTAGGCCCCTGAACCATCGTCCCTTTGGTGAAGCGACAGTCCTCATGGCCCGAATATGTTGCCCCCAAAATCACAATGTCACAATTCAAGATGATGGTTTGTTCGCAGTCTTCATTCAGACGGCCCGTGCATAGGGAGCGTTGTCAGTCGTTGTAGATAAGGATCAATCATATCCTAAGTTTGCCATGCAAACTGCCCCTGAACTCCTTGCTCGCCTTGGTCCAAATGAAGGCCATGAAGAGCCACGGTTTCCCCATCAAGGCTACGATCCACCTGGCATCGATCATACCCTTTTTGGGCATCCCCGCAAGCTTCATCACCCGCGTCAACGTGGCCGGGAGATGAAAAGGTGCAGGTAAGCGCTTAGCTTTTCGGGGCGGCTGATTTCAGAGGTTTGCAGCTCGGGGTCTCTCTCTTCCTCTCTTCCTCTCTTCCTCTCTCTCTCTCTCTCTTCCTCTTTCTGTCTTTCTTTCTTTCTTCTTTCTTTTCTTTGCCACTCACACACTTGCAACACGGCGCCAGAATCGAATGCGGCAGAGAACAGGCACAGTGATGATGTAGTGCAGTCGTAAATGACGAGGGATGACGATTGCTGACGCACTACTAGTGGTGGTGATGGTGACGATGGTCACATTCCCACCCCGACCTCACGAAACCCCTAGAGCCCTACAGCCTGAAACCCGCAGCTTTAAAGCTTGTTAGCGCCAACAGCACCAGGTTGATGGCCTGGCCCACACCCTATAACCAACAAAAAGGCTCAAGATGGGTGGCCTCCTAAACCCTAAACCCCAAAATCCCTCATCCTTGAATCGCGAAAATGCTCCTAAAATTCCTCCCAAGGTGGATGGCCTCCAAGACTCCGTGCAGACGGCCAAAAAGCACGGCGCCACGGGCTTCCTGTACACCTCCTCGGCCACCTGCATCCTGGACGGGGCGAAGCTCGGGAACGCTTTACAGAGTGGTTTTAGAAGGGCGTTTTGATCGAGATTTTAGGGTGCCAATCTCTACCAGACCAGGCAGCCCGAGGGAAAGCATCAGAATTTCAAACTGGTTTCGCTTTAGTGCGTTAGTCTGAGGTGACAAATTCTCCCTAGGGCACATGCGTTCTTTGAGGGGTTTGGGACCTTCAGGGGCTTCATTCTGGCTTTACCTTTACTGCGGAGCTCCCTTCTCTTGGTGGCCCAGGAATGATGCGCCAGCCGACGGAGTCGACGAGGATGCGCCATATCCAGCTGTCAACATGGACACGTACACGACCACCAAGGCAAAGTGGCTTCTAGCATAAGTGCGTATGGATTTAAGTAGTTTTCTTAAGGGTTTAGCTGCTTAGCTCCTTTCCAACATGTTTTAGCTGCAGCATTTCTGCTTTCCCAAGCACCAGGAAACGAACCTTGAGCCCCAAAGACCGAAACGAAGTGCGGGTGGCAAAAAAGACCGGAGCGAACCTCTGGAGCACCGACCCTTGTGCCCTTGCGCCCGACGTGCTGCTGTCCAAAATCCTCCGGCCTGGCGCTCGTAAGGTTTAAATCCAAGCCGAACACCAAGGAACCCTAAACCCCCGGGCCCCCAAAATGCTAAAGCTTAACGATCACAAGGCCAGGAGCGCCAAGCCCGAAAGCCTGAATCCCCGAAGAAGGTGGCGGCGGAGAAGATCGTCAGCGCGGCTCACGCGCCGGGGTTCTTTACCGCGGTTGTGCGGCCGTCGGGAATCATCGGCCCTGGTGACCCGGCTCGGGGCTTTTGGGGTTTTCGATTCAGGCGTTTAGAGAGATATGTCTTCTGGGCAAAATAGTAGCATCACACTCAACCGTCTAGTCGCCCCTCAAAAAGCAGTCGCACTCAGACGAGCACTCCAGGTGACAAAGTGCTCTACGACAAGCTCTCCAAGGGTGAAGACAACAAATGGATTCAGGGAAAGGGCAATGGCGAGAGTCTGCTGGACATGGTGGGTGTTGATGCCGTTGCTCTTGGTCACATTATGGCCGTGAATGAGTTAATCAAGGCAGATGGGACTCTTCAGAGGCCGCAAACAACGATCATCAACTTGTCTGCTGGGAAGGGGATTCAATACAAACACATGATCGGCAGCGAAGTTGAGAAGGATGGTAAAAGCTATTGGGGACAACCTCCCGCTCAGCCCGTGCCAGCAAAAGTTGTATCGTGTCTCGCTGGCATAAACGAGACCTGGTGCAGCATTTTCGGCAAAGCTCTGCTTAGCCCATACCTTGCACGTGTCAGCCTGGACTTCACGCAACGCACATACATCTTTTCCAACAAGACGCCCGGCGCGAGCATTGGAAGTCGAGAGCATTTCCAGCTGCTCCTGTTTACGTAACGTTGTGCTTGTTGTGCCCTCAACCTCAAATCCTGAGACGCGCTGAGGAGGGCGCGCGATCTGCTGGGATGGCAACCTGAGGATGACGACATCAAGGATACCATGCGAAAATACCTGAGCCGAGATCCATCCTGCCAGAAGGTCTGATTGTTGGGTGTACAGCAAGTTTAGTTTTCCTCAGCTCAACTTGTTCTGTCGTGCTGCCGGATTGGCGGCCCCAACCATAGCATGTTTGTTGACATCTTGCGTGCCGAGAGACGCCAGTTTTCACTCGAGCCTTCTGCTCGATTGGCTGACAGAGTTGAAAAAGTGCCGGTTTACAAGTTAGGGGCCCTGAGTGCTCGCCGCTGCTGCGGGCCTTGATGTATCGCGTTTCCAGTGCTGTGGAGCCAAATTAGCCCGCTGTGTGCCTTTGACGTCAGACACCAAGAGCTTGGTTCTCTCGGACGATGTTCCCGAACGATCCAGGGCAAGATGTTGGGTCTCCCGCGGCGTTTCATGAGGTTGTGGCTGCTGGCCTCGGCAGGGCAGGCTGCGGAGTTGGGTCAAGCCCTCAGCTGTGCAGTCATTGTCACGCACGTATCCGCCAGAACCTGTTTCAGCCTCAACGCGCGCGATTGATTCATGTGCCTTGTGACTTAATCATGTCATGTCTAGCATCATGAGTAGCTTCCCATGTGCCTCTCTTCTCTCTCCTCTCTTTTGTTGCATCTTCGACGGTCAGGTCGTCAACTTGATCGCTTTGCTAGCTTTGCGAACTGCATCGCCGGCTTGTTCCCCCCTGGTGCTTTTTTTACAGTTTGTAACTTGGCTGCCAAAGTGCGCCTAACAAAGGTTGGGCCTTGCGCCGGTTCATCCAGTCAGAAACTTGATGCTTCTGCACGCTATGCTTCTGCAGTAAAAATATGTAAAAATGTTTTCTCGGCTGTGTGGCAAAGGGGTTCTCCTCCTGGGGTGCATTTTTGAAAGTAATGTGGAAAACATTGATTGTAATATATTGAATTGCAATCCTAACTTTGCAGGGTAAGTCTCTTCGTCTCTTGCTGTGCTTTCACACCTGAACCCTCGCCAATGTCTCAGATGGTTTGCGGTTTGGTTGTGTTGTGCTATTCTTTGCGCAAGGTTGCGACGGCAAAGTTGCGAGTGTCTCGCAATTATGATTTTCGTGTCTCTCCGTCGTATTGATGGGGGGTGGCACATAGTGCCCTCGCGATGGTGCCAGCGAATATTCTGTTGCGATTCGCTGATTGATGTTCCTGGAGGTCGTAGACCTTGTCAGAGTGGTACCGTGTGCTGGCACATTCTACAGTATGTCGTGTTCATTTATTGTCCGGATTTGTGGATCTTCGTTGACGCGGGCTGCCAGTGCACAAAGAAGATTTAACTCCAAACAAAGAACAGATTAAAACGCTTTGTTGTTTTCCCGAAAGGGTCAGCGAGGGCTCTTTGGAAAAGAGCGCTTTCCACTACACCACTCGACTCACACCGCTTGACTCACAATATGTCCTCCATTTTATCTTTTTCTTTAGCCGGGCAGGTGCGGCGGGGCTCGGCGGGGCGCACCCCTCTCACCCTTCGTGCGTGTCACGGCGCTCTCGCTGTGGCGCCGGGCGAATGTCATTTTGACATCTGCAACCCTCTGCGTGGATCGTGCGTGTCGCTGCGCTCTCGCTGTGGCGCCACGCGAATGTTTCCTCGAAGGTCCTGCTTTTTGTAGTATAAATCAAGTACGCGGAATGCCTTTCCGAGGTCTGCCCGCTGGCTTGGAAGTTCGTTCTTTCGTAGTACAAATTAAGTACGTGACATGCTACTGCTACTGCAACTGCTACCATACACTACTGCAATCATATTGCTACAACTGCTGCTGGCCTTGTCAAAACAGCCCTGCAAGAGTCAGGTGCTCTGTAGAAGGGAAGAGTTTTGCCCAGCATGCTCTCCAGATTGGTTGTGCTCCTTATGCCGGTGTGTGCGGCGCAGGGACGTGCACCAACAATGACACCGATAGATGCTCCGGTCATGACGCTACCAACTTACTGCAAGCCAGAGTGGCGGCGGCTTCTTCTCTGTCCAACTCTGTGGCATCAAGTTCTTGGTGGCAACAGAAGAAACGGCGGTACCGTGGCTACTACAGCAAGTATCATGGTTATGGCAAATACCATGCTTATGGCAAATACCATAGCTGCGGCTACGGGCCACGAACCACCACAGAGCTTCCTACATCGTCCATGACCACCACAGCACTTCCCACATCGACCTCACCGGTGACCAGCACGCTGTTGATCAGCATCGCGAGCGTGCAGGTCGTGCTTCCAGTGAATGCCAGCGCTGGAAATAGCAGCACTGGGGACCTCTCGCTGGTGTCTGTTCCGGAAGAACAATCTTCGTGTCTGCAGACCGAGCCCGGCAGAGCGATCGGAACGGTGGGTCCACGAGGGGTTTTCGACATTTCTGGAATTGCGGCAAGTCAAGTAAACAGAGGGGTGTATTGGTTTATCAATGAAGAAGAAAGCGGGCCGTTGGTGTATGGGCTCACCAAGAACGGATTCTGGAATTCAACTCTCCGTGTGAGCGGTGCCTCTCAAATTAAGTGGGGGGATGTGGCAGTTGGTCCAGGGCCGGAAGACGGCAAGTCGTACACCTGCCCAAAGAATCCCACAACATTAAGAAAATATTTCACTTATGGAACGACCTTGCCCAGTAAAAAAAGGACCTTGCCCAGTAAAATAATTACCTTGCCCAATGAAAAAATGACCTTGCCCAGTAAACAATGGCCTTGCCCAGTAACAGATGACCTTGCCCAGTAAAAAAATGACCTTGCCCAGTAAAAAAAACTACCTTGCCCAATGAAAAAATGACCTTGCCCAGTAAAAAAATGACCTTGCCCAGTAACAAAATGACCTTGCCCAGTAAAAAAACGACCTTGCCCAATAAAAGATGACCTTGCCCAGTAAAAAATGACCTTGCCCAGTAAAAAAAACAACCTCGCCCAATAAAAAATGACCTTGCCCAGTAATGACCTTGCCCAGTAAAAAAAAAAAAACAACCTTGCCCAGTACACAAATGGCCTTGCCCAGTAACATTTGTACTGGGCAAGGTCATTTTTTACTGGGCAAGGTCATTTTTTACTGGGCAAGGTCGTTTTTTTTGGACGAAACGACTTTGCCCAGTAAAAAAATGACCTTGCCCAGTAAAGGAATGACCTTGCCCAGTAAAAAAATGACCTTGCCCAGTAACTCCTTAACATTTAAATTATATATGAAAGAGAGGTTTAGGGTTTAGGGTTTGAGGTTTAGGGTTTAGGGAGGGTTTAGGGTTTAGGGTTTAGGGTTCAGGGTTCAGGGTTCAGGGTTCAGGGTTCAGTTTAGGGTTTAGGGTTTAAGGGGTTTAAGGGGTTTAAGGGGTTTAAGGGGTTTAAGGGGTTCAAGGGGTTTAAGGGGTTTAAGGTGTTTAAGGGGTTTAAGGGGTTTAAGGGGTTTAAGGGGTTTAAGGGGTTTAAGGGGTTTAAGGGGTTTAAGGGGTTTAAGGGATTTAAGGGGTTTAAGGGGTTTAAGGGGTTTGGGGGTTTGGGGTTAGGGTTTAGGGTTTAGGGTTTAGGGTTTAGGGTTTAGGGTTTGGGTTGCCCATCCCTATAAATATGGTGGGTTTCCTATAAATGTTGGGTTTTGGATCTTCTATAGTCAGAGCTTAGTAAGGGGTGCCCATCCCTATAAATTTGGTGGGGTTTCCTATAAATTTTGCCAGGTTTGAAGGGCCTGCAGGGTTTCATGGTGGGAATTTGGGGGTTTCGGGTTTAGGGTTTAGGGTTTAGGGAGCGAAAAACCAATCAAAACCCATGGTTTTTGCAAGATTCTGATCCATTGGTGGGCTCTGGGGGGAAGCATTCGGGTTCGTGGACTGCGAACCAAAAGTAGGGTTTAGGGTTTAGGGTTTAGGGGTTAGGGGTTAGGGGTTTAGGGTTTAGGGTTTAGGGTTTAGGGTTTAGGGTTTAGGGTTTACGAAAAACCAATAGAAACCGAGGGTTTTTGCAAGCTTTTGATCTATTGGTTGGCTGTGGCTGTGGGGTTGCTGAAAAGGAGCGAAAAACCAATAGAAACCCAGCGTTTTTGCAAGCTTCTGATCCATTGGTGGGCTGTGGGAAAGATTTCGAAGCATTCGGGTTCGTGGATTGCGACGTGCTTAACTACGAAATTCTTGTGTTGAGATTGAGACTTGGTAGTGACTTGAAGCAGCTTGTTGTTGTGACTGTGAAGCCTCGTGGATTGCGATTGTTTGCAGTGAAGCATCTGGCTTAGCGCGACTTGAGTAAAGTATTATGTAACTGTCGGAGGCTTTTCCAGCCCCTTCAATTTGCCCGAAACCGCTTCCGGGGGAGCCATGTCATGTCAGGCCCCTAAATTGCTTCACAGACCCTCTAAGGCTCTCCAGCCCAGATCTTTTCGGGCTCCTCCAAGCCCCTGTGCAGTCGGGTCTGTGTGAAATGCCTTATAGAAATTGTATAGGGTTTGGGTCCCAATAACTTTTGAACGAAACGTTTTGAACGAAGCGGTTTTTTTTTGGAACCGGGCGTCGGGGGTAAAGGGGGCGAGGGGAGGAAGGGCGCCATGGATATGTCTGCGTCCCCAATCCCTGCCAGCAGGCATCCCTGCCAGGCCTTGAAGCTTTGAGCCACTCAGAAAAGCCTTGTAAATGGCCAAATTGTCCGCGGGCAAAAGATGTGGGGGGGAGATTTTGGGGGGGGGAGATCTGGAAGAAAGATCTGGGCAGATCTGGCAGCTGGGCCTGAGATTTGGGGGTGGGGGGGAAGGGGGCAGGGAGGGGAAACTGGGGGAGAGATCTGGAGAGATCTGGAACGCGGGGGGAGATCCTGAACAGCGGAGAGAGGGGGAGGGGGGGCAGATTTCGAAAGATCTGTGGGCAGGAGAGGGGAGGAGGAGGTCTGGGGGCGGGGAGGGGAGGGAGGAAGGGGGCGGGGAGGGGAGAAGGGGCTTAAGTAACTTGAGCATCTGGCCTCGAGAGAGATGCGTTTTGGATTAATTGTAAACGCTTGCGCGCGCCGCCTCGGGGGCCGGCCCCAGGACAGGAAAGGAGGTCTGAGGGTTTCGCAAAAAAAGGGAGGAAGGGCAGAGTGGGTGGGCGGGGGGGGGGTCGGGGGCGGGTGAGGGGGGGGTGGGGGGGGGTGGGGGGGGGGCGTGGGGGGGGGGGTGGGGAGGGGGGGGGGGGTGGGGGGGTGGGGGGGGGGGTGGGGGGGGGGGGTGGGGGGGGGGGGGGGTGTTCCAGATGCTTCTCGGCAGGAAGCCGAGGCGAATATACCTAAGCTCAGCTTGTCAGCTGTTTAGACAACTACCTTGGGAAATTCAGAGTGACCCCACATACAATTTCGATTTATTTTGTCTTGAGGGTTTCCCATTGGTTTTTATTGTTTTTCTAATGGTTCTCTATTGGTTTCTATTGGTTTTTATTGGTTTTTTGGTTGTTATTTGTTTTCTATTGGTTTCTGTTGGATTTCTTTCTATGGCTTTTTATTGATTTTCTATTGTTTTTTATTGGTTTTTGTTGGTTTTCTATTGCTGTTCTATCGGTGTTTATTGGTTTTTTATTGGTGTTTATTGGTTTTCTCTTGGTTTTTATTGGTTTTGTATTGGTTTATTGGTTTTCTATTGGTTTATTAGTTTTCTATTGGTTCTTATTGGTTTTCTAGTGGTTTTCAATTGGCTTTTCTATTGGTTTTCTATTGTTTTTTATAGGTTTTGATGGTTTTTATGGGTTTTCTATTGGTTTTTATAGGCTTTCTATTGGTTTTTATAGGTTTTCTATTGGTTCTTTATAGGTTTTCTATTGGCTTTTATTTGTTTTCTACTGGTTTTTATTGGTTCTATTGGTTTCTATAAGTTTTCTATTGGTTTTTATTGGTTTTCTAATGGTTTTCTATCGGTTTTTACTGTTTTTCTATTGGTTTCTATTGGTTTTCTATTTGTTGTCAATCGATTTATAGAGGGTATGATCGTATAGATCGTAAATACTTAGGGCCAAAACAACTGCAATGACAACACGTGTGTAAAAAGAAGCGTAGTAGAAAAAGGTAGTAGGGACCTTCTGCTCTTTGAAAAGAAAGAGGCCACGCGTCTAATATTTTTCGATGTTGCTTGTGGGTATCAACCCTAAACTCTAACCCCCAAACCCTAAATCCTAGAGTTTAGTCAAGTCTAAGCATACACTATTCCCATACCATGACAGAAGATATCGACATGTTTCACACGAACACAGGCGCACACACAACCCAGACCCCGAGGATCCGAAACCCTAGCGCAAGGGGGGACAGTGGGGGGCGGGGCCCAATCCAAAGGACCTTGCCCGCTTTTTATATGACCTTGTATGACCTTGCCCAAGAGAGGGCGCGGCCATACAAAGAGCGGGCAAAAGCCTGGTCACGTACGGATTGGGTAAGGTCATAAACAGATTGGGCAAGGTCATGGGTCAGCCGACGGACCTTGCTGATTGATTTTATGACCTTGCCGCTCTTTGTATGACTTTGCCTAATTCCTGTTTATATGACCTTGCGCTCTCTGTATATATGACTTTGCGCGCAATGTCATGAACATGGACATTTGAAAAGATGAGAGGTTTAGGGTTAAGGTTGGATAGCACTTGAGTCTTCATGTTAGGTTCGAGTCAGCGGAAGCCAATGCCGAAGAGCAGGGCGAGTTTGATCTATAATTTTTGAGCCAGTATTTAAGAGCCCATCGAAATGCAAATAAGGCTAGGATCGTCAGGACGTCAGCAGTGCAGCATAGCACCACCACCACCCCACAAAGAAGATATGCAGATGAGCAAAGAGAAACCAAATTTGAAGCAATGATTCGGCCTCGTGCTGGGTGTGCCGCGCGTTTCTTCTTCAGAAGCAAATATTGTCCTTAGCGGGGGGGAGGCGTCTCCGGCGGGGGGGCGCAGCCCCCCCTCCGGAGAATCCGGTTTAGCCCTAAACCATAAAACGCCAAACCCTAATCCCTAAATGCAAGAATCTTCAAAACCCTAATCCCAAAACACGAAACACTCTCGAAACCCTAATGCAAAAGAGGAAAACCCCGAAAAAACCCTAATGAAAAACTGGAT
>CAJNDS010002424.1:0-5000 GCA_905221605.1 Symbiodinium natans
CCCAACGACGACGACGACACCCGACGCCGACGCCCGACGCCCGACGCCCGACGAAAGACGCCCGACGCCCGACGCCCGACGCACGACGCACGACGCACGTCGCAAGACGCACGACCCACGACGCGCGACGCACGACGACGGACGACGACGACGACGACACCCGACGACGACCACGACGACGACGACGATGACGACGACGACGAACGACGCACGACGCACGACGCACGACCCACGACGCACGGCGCACGACGGACGACGCACGACGGACGACGCACGACGACGACGACGACGACGACGACGACGACGACCTGGTAATGCCAGGTAATGCGCTTTGTAATGCCATAAAACAAAGCACGCTCGTAATATCCTGGTAATGCCAGGTGATGCGCTCATCTTGGAAGTGAAGTAAAAGTCCTGTTTAATATTTTAGCTTTGTAATGCCACAAAACAAAGCACGATTGAAAACAATGAAAGCATGCAATGAAAGCATGCAGCAACATGGCAAATGATCAACACCTGAACTCAACGGTTCAAGCGGTCAACAATGCTTCGACATTTTCGGCCACCCAGCACCCTAAATTTTCCGGAAATTTAGGGAGCTGGGCCGTGGCTTCTGAACATGATCAGGCTGCATCCGTTTCCTAAATTTCCTGAAAATTTTGGGTGTGTAAATTTTCGGAAAATTTAGGAAAGCGATGAAGCAAATTTTCCGGAAATTTAGGGACCGAGGCTTCGGGCTACCCGGAACCAGAAATTTTCCAGAAATTTAGGGGAGCGAATCCGGCTTGCGGCCGTCGAAGAGGCCCAGCCTTTCAAAGGGCACAGCCCAAGCCCCAAAATTTCCCGGAAATTTTGGGTCCCGGGTAGGCCAAAGCGGCTTGCTCGCCGGGGTCCAGAAATTTCCGGAAAATTTTGGGGCTGGGGCGCTCCGAGGCGTGACGCACCGCATAGGGCTGGTTTGACCGTAGCGTTTTATAGAGTAGATAATTATCTATATTTTATAAGGGGGAGAGAAATATAAGCCTCCATTCTCGTTGATCTCGGCACTTGGATAAATTGGTATTTTTAAGATCAGAAATCTTTTTATTCTTTGCATACACTTATATTACTTTAGGTCGGAGATCCCTCCTCCTAAATCTCATTTAGAATATCCTCGAATAGAAATTTCGAAGGAAAATCTTGGCCCTTCAAATGCCAAGATTAACAACCTTCAGAATGAGGCCTCAGAAATGAGATCCAATGAGAGATTTTCATCAAAAGACAAAAGATTGGGATCCTCATGAGGCTTCTGTTCGAGAATACCCCAAATGAGATCCAGAAGGAAATTCATGGATGCCCAAAGAATAGACGAACAAAAGAATAGGATCTCCATAACCCAAGAGGGAAAAGTGTCCACCACCACCCCGAATTAAGCCAGGATAAAACCCTCGGCAAGAACGATAAGAAAGGGTACTACAAAGAACGAGCACGCCATTGAAATCAAACCATCAACGATTTCCGGAACTCGACCTGGTACGAATCTTAGAAATATTCTGACAGAACTTCGAACTTTTCCGAATCGTGGCAAGCGAGAGGCTTTTTGTCCGAGCAGCAGCGATTTTTGCTACCGCGCATAAATTCTTCGCACTTCAGCTGTTTTCGTTCTACAATGCTGAGGCCCTTTAATTTTGACCTGCGTACTTTCAACTTCATGTGGGTAAAGGATCCTCATATTCTCGGGTCAAGGGATTCTCCGAATCTAAATCCTCCTAGAAACCCCCATAAAAAGCACACGCTCAAAGACTATATGCCTGAAATTTTGCCATATGGAACCCGAACCCCTAACCCCTAATCCCTAACCCTTACCCCTCACCCCTAAACCCTAAACCCGAAACCCTTAACCCTAAACCCTAAACCCGTAAATCTACACAAGCCATTGCCATCATCACGGCACACGGCGGGAGCGCCCCGAAACCGTGCTGCGCTGTGAGCTGCACACCTATTCTTCGGGCTTGGAGAATAGAGTTTAGGGTTCAGAGTTTCTTTTTGCAGGCTTTAGAGGCATAGGTGCTGAAGAGTTTGAGATTTACGTTTGGGGGGGTTAGGGACTCATGCTTCGAGTTTGCGGATCGATGAGGTCTGCATGGCCATTTAGGGCACAACGTAATCACATAAGGGTTTTCACCTCCTTTTCCCATCCAACACGCCGCCAGGGTCGGCGGACCCTAAACCCCAAACCCCAAACCCCAAACCCCAAACCCTAAACCCTAAACCCTAAACCTTAAACCCTAAACCCTAAACCCGCCCGCCCCCCCTCAAAGCTCTATTGGGGTAGGAGGCAAAGGAACCCTCCGAGGGTTTTAGGGTAATAAAATATATCTGTGACAATGCTAGGCGACTCTAGCTTGGCGACCCCTCAGGGGTGCGGTTGGCAGGCTCTGCAGCCCAGCAGAGCCTGCCCTGGTCTCGCTGAGCGCTCGACTGCGCATCAAGAATTAATGACTTGGGCGCATTTGGCAGTTTCCATACACAAGGGGAAACCAATTATCGACCCTAATAGACAGCAATCCTTATTATGGCTAGGGTTATCATAAAAAAAGCTGCTCTCCTCCTTAGGAAGTTTGCTTTTGAAAGGCCTAGTTCGGCCCTAAACCCTAAACCCTAAACCCTAAACCCTAAACCCTAAACCCTAAACCCTAAACCCTTGTTGTTGTACGCATTGGGTGAAGGCCAGACCAAGTGGGGCCCTGCCTGGCAGGATGCCCTCCTCCATTGCCACGAGCTCCTCGTCCTCGAGCTTCGGGTTTAGGGTTTAGGGTTTAGGGTTTTAGAGTTTAGGGTTTAGGGTTTAGGGTTTAGGGTTTAGGGTTTAGTACATGCATCTACATGCTCTTCATCACATGATGATGATTTAGGCTTCTACCTTCAGTCCTACAACCCGCTGTGAACGTCCATGCCATTCTCACATGAAATGTGTGCAAGCTTCAGCTCAGGTTGCAGCTACGGTCTTCGGGTAGCTACATGGGGCCCTTAGAACAAGCCTTCGAAGGGGGCCCTGATATCAGGATCCATGAAACAAGGTAAGGGACCATTTTGAGGGCCCAAAAAAAGACACCCAAATCACCACTTCGTTGGATCAGCATCAGGAGCAGAAGGTAAACGAAGAGACGAATGAGCCACAGGCCGCCACAGGAGCCAGCTCCATGAGCACGGCTGGCTCCTGTAACAGCGCCAAGGAAAAACGAGTAAATCGTGCTCAACAAGAAGGCCAAGCGTCCTCACCGAAGACCATCAGTTGTTCCTTGCAAGCAGCACCACACCAAATCCCGAAATTAGGGGAAGCTCCGATGTTTTTTTCAAGTCGAGACACAGCCAACATCCCATCCCAGCGAGTTTCCTGAAGTTCAAACAAGCAAGGAATTCTCAACAAAAAAAGACATAAATAGACACACGTATATATGTATAAAGCTAAACACAGATTCTGGCAAAATATAGACCACCAACTCTAAGTCACTGGCATCATTCTCCAGGAAGTTGTGGCTGTCCTGACAACATGTAACTACAGCTCACAGCATCATGGTCGCCTTCCTGCAATACCAACCCTATAAAACACGATCCCCTCCAACATATATACCTTCCGCATCCATCTCTCCTCCTCTTCCTCCTTCACCTCATCCTCCATGGTGAGGTTGATCACCTAATGGCCCACATCCAAGAACGACAACAAAAAGTTACTCAAACACGCAAGCAGTGCACACAAGGAGGACAAGTGGCCATGGGCACCGGATCGTGCTCAACCATGGATGCCTCACACCGCACGTCCCAGTTGCAGTAGCTATGCCACTACACTCATCATTGCATACCTCTCCCCCAAACATGCCCAAAGCGTAAACCCTACACCCTAAACCTAAACCCGACCCGAAACCCTAAACCCGAAACCCTAAACCCTAAACCCCAAACCCTAAACCCCAAACCCTAAAACCATTCAAACCAGCTGAGGCATGCTCCACGCCAAGCACCACCTCAAGCAGGGCGGGCCGCTTGGCCAAAGACTTGACCTTAGGGCCCCACACAGTAACCGAGGTTTAGGGTTTAGGGTTTAGGGTTTAGGGTTTAGGGTTTAATGGACATATAAGAAGGTACATCAACATGTACAGGTATCTTCCGATGAATTGAGGATTTACGGTGTAGGGTTTAGGGTGGTATACTGGAAATACAAGAGGACCCGTATACAATCCCCCTTTTCGTCGCGGCATGGGAGCCTGGGCAGGACTGGGATGGATTCGGGGCCCGATGAAAGTATTGGTTTATGGCGTTATAGCGAATGTGAGATAAGAACTAGCATCAGAAGTGATTCCAAAAAGCGTAACTGGGGTTTCTCCACAACATGTTTTTTTTTGAAATCAACCCCTAAACCCTAAACCGCGTGATGGACGTGCAGGGCTCAGCCACTGAGGCTTTCGAAAGCTAAGCCTTTAGCACGCATACAGGTATATGTATGTGTGTAATCCCTTCCGATATTGGGCACCCCCAAAATCAAGCATGACCTATAGTCTTAGAAGAGCCGAAGAAATATGGGCATGGGGACATCTTGAGTACTATAGGGGGTAACATCTTGAGTACTATAGGTTGGGGGGGTAACATGTAGGGAAGGAACACTTCAAGCAAAGATCGCCTTCCTGCTTGACCTCGTGTTCCACGCGTGCGATCATGCAGAGTATTTCATGCTGGGAATGGGGAGGGGTGGTTAATTCTTTGCGGAAGCGATCACCTCTGAAACTTCATATAGGATTGAGACCCCCCCAAAGCGCAAAATCCAAAACCAGGGCCCCGGCAGCCTGGCGCAGGAGCCTTGCTATGACTGCTTTTGGTCGAAGGTTCTGTCAATTCGGGTTTAGGGTTTAGGTTTTAGGGTCTTAGGGTTTAGGGTATTAGGGTATTAAGGTTTAGGAAGTTCGGGGCTTGGGCTTGTGGGCTCTGCGTTCGCCAACTTGCGTCGTGGCCAGCTGTCCGGTTGGAGC
>CAJNDS010002424.1:7500-61608 GCA_905221605.1 Symbiodinium natans
CCTAAACCCTAAGCCCTGAGCCCTAAACCCAACCCTAAACCCTAAACCGCAAGCCCTAAGCCCTCAACCCTAAACCCTAAACCTCTCTATCATAATGAATTTAAACCCGAATTCAAAAGTGGGCAACGGTGATTTTCCTTTTCCCTGAGTTTTTTCAAGGTTTTGCAGAGTTTTTCAGTGTTTTTCAAGGTTTTTCAATGTTTTTCAGGATATTTCAAGGTTTTTAGCTCAATTCTGATGAAGGGCCGCCCCCGCGACCTTTTCACAGCCTAGTTTTGGTCAAGAACGGGTCGTATTTTTCAATTTTTAAGGCAAAATAGTCTTCGGAGACTCCCCCTTGCCTCAAACTCCGACCCCCCCTTGAGAGGGAAAGTTTGCTTCCAAAAACACCCCAAAATAGGGGGTCCCAGTTAAAAATGCGATTTTTTAGTACTGAATTCGACGGTTCTGGGTGGGCTCTCGTTTTCTAGATTTTTGACCAAACCAAGCCTTCACCGGTTTTAGAATTTCAAGTTTTTCGCTGTTTTTCAAGGTTTTTCAGAGTTTTTCAAAGCTGTTCAATGTTTTTCAGGATATTTCAAGGCTTTTAACCTTCAATTCTGATCCCCTGCGACCTTTTCACAGCCTAGTTTTGGTCAAGGGGGGGTCGCAATTTTCAATTTTAAAGGCAAACTAGTCTTCGGAGACCCCCCTTGCCTCAAACTCCGACCCCCCCCTTGAGAGTGAAAGTTTGCCTCCAAAAACACCCCAAATGAGGGGGAGCCCAGGATCGGCCCGGGTCCCAGTTAAAAATGCGATTCTTTAGTACTGAAATCGACGGTTCTGGGTGGGCTCTCGTTTTCTGGATTGTTGACCAAACCGAGCCTTCACCGGCTTCAGAATATCAAGTTTTTCACGGTTTTCAAGGTTTTTTTTCAGAGCTTTTCAGTGTTTTTCACGGTTTTTCAATGTTTTTCAGGATATTTCAGGGTTTTTGACCCTCAGTTCTGATGAAGGAGAGGGAAAGTTTGCTTCCAAAAACACCCCAAATGAGGGGGAGGGACCCCAGGATCGGCCCGGGTCCCAGTTAAAAATGCTATTTTTTAGTACTAAGATCGACGGTTCTGGGTGGGCTCTCGTTTTCTGGATTTTTGACCAAAACCGAGCCTTCACCAATAGGGGCTTCTAAACCGTAGGGTTTAGAGCCCTAAGAGCATAAAGGGCCTATTGTGGGCCTTAGATTAGATTTCGGGTTTTGGGTCCGTTAAAAACCAAAATATTTTTCTAATGTTATGGGATCCAAAGGGTGGGTGGGTATATATTCGATACCAGAGTAGCGAGCTTGACTAGTGAATGCTTGAACTGGAGATGCTGAACCCTAAACCCTAAACCCTAAACCCTAAACCCTAAACCCTAAACCCTAAACCCTAAACCCTAAACCCTAAACCCTAACGGGGAAAGCGCCTCAGCAAGGGCTTGAATCTGCGCATCGGACAGTGGCCCATTGGGCCTTAGAGCGAGGAGGGGGGGGAGTTCCGTCCACAGCCTGGGGTTTAGGGTTTAGGGTTTAGGGTTGAGGGTTGTTGAGGGTTGAGGGTTGAGGGTTGAGGGTTTAGGGTTCAGGGTTTAGGGTTTAGGGTTTAGGACTTCGCGTTTAAGGTTTAGGGGTGGCATTCACTTCTAAAACATTCGGGGTGGAAAGAAGCGTCTCCAAGTGCTGCCCCTAGAACTGTAAAGTTCCCCGCTTGTGCTTTCTGACTGACGCCCTTGGTGCGTGTACCTACACCTGACAGGATGCTTAGGAAATTGTGGCTTTGGCGGGCGAAAAAACCCTCGCCAGAATCTTTGCACCCGGTGTTTCCCAAGACCCAGGCAAGTCAACCATGCCGGGCAAATCGGGCAAATCCATAGCTGCAGCTAGCGAAGCCCAGCTGCGAAGCTACCAATTGCTTATGAAACCCCGAAAACATCTGGTTCCAAAATAAGGGCAATATAGGGATTGCTGTTCTTTTTTTTAAGATTCTTTTGGGCTCTTAAGCAAATAGACGGAAGCTTGCGTTGCGACTGGAAGTCCATGCGGGCTACACTGCCAGCACTATAGTGCCAAGTTTGACGAACAAGCTTGATGAAGCTCCCAACAGTGGTTGCTTGCAAAGTCCAGCTGTCACAAAGTTGTTGCGGAAGTTGGGTTGCAATTGACCTTTATCTGACCTCTCGCCCCAGCTTCAGTGCAAACCATGCGTCCTGACTGCAAAGCCCATCTGCAAGACATATACTCCGTCGATCAATTAAAAAAACACCTGCATGTACCCTAACCCTAAACCATAAACCCTAAACCCTAAACCCTAAACCCTAAACCCTAAACCCTAAACCGGACGCTCAAACAAGATGCTTTTGGACTCGTCTATCTGAAGTGTTTGAGACTTGAGCCAGTGCGGGGGGGGGGGGGGGGGGGGGGAACGTTCAATAAATTCATGACTTTACTTATGCACTGATACCGGAAAACCCAACTCGCTAACTTACAAATGGGACTCCACGCCTGCTTCTGACACTACTATTCTTAGGCCTAACACTACACTCCATGAATGTAATCACATCTGCTGAAGCAGGAAAGGATGTCGAAATGCAGCTGCAATACTTGTCACGACTCTTTATATCAAGAATGCCTAAAAAACACCGGCAACTTGATAGCATGGTATCATCTAGCATTGTATCATCTCTTACTCAAAAAAAACAGAAGAGAAATCCTGCTTTTCTCTTGATCGGAAAATCGAGAAGTCGTCCCATGTCTTAGTAGGAAATAAGCATTCTCAGTTACTTCGTTTTTGGGAGTTTTGGTGCCTGACAGAGTTCCAACATGCACCGGATAATCAGGATAATTATTGGGACATCCATTTTCCCAGTCAAGAGGCCCGCATTGCGGTAGGTGTGTGTTTTCAAGCACAGACACGAGTTCCAAACCAAACATTGAGGCAAGTAATCAAAACTTCTGGCGTAGGAACTAGGTTTAAGTAGAAGCATGAATATATAGTCTCTGTAGGCTGCGGTCGCATCTCATTTTCTGTTGAACGGCGAGCCGTGCATTTAGATTTTGGCATCTTTTTGGCTGGTCATCCGCGAATCTGCCCTGCGTTGCCCCGAATGGATTTGGGGTTTGGGGAGGGGCCTGAATACACAGAATTTATAAAGAGACCCTGAGGGAATACCATTATTCGTGGTACTTACTCCGACCACTATATTAGTCTAGGGTTCTGGGGAGGATGACAGTGCAGCTGAACCTGGGGTTCAGCAGGACAAACTCCAGCCAACGAAGCCGTCACATTCTCGCAACAAGTGGCTGCAGACTCCCACAATTCGAACCTCCATGCCCTAAACCCGAAACCCTAAACCCTGAACCCTAAACCCTGAACCCTAAGCCCTAAACCCTAAATCCTAAACCCTAAACCCCTCTAATCTGAATGCCTCTGACGATGCGGTAGCTTTCATGGCGTGGGACCTGTAGCCACGTTGAGACAGGCTTCGCGACCCTTCTTGGATCAAACGGGGCACGGAACGCTGGAGAACTACCTGACTGCTGGTATGACCAATGTGCTCCCAAGATTCCTAGGGTTTAGGGTTTAGGATTTGCGGTTTAGGGTTTAGAATTTAGAATGGGCCGGTGAGAGTCGCTACATCTGAAGCAGCCCCACACATGCGAGGTGACATGATCCGAGTGGCGATTGTTATGAATGGCAGGTTCGCTGAACTATGGGGCACTCATTGCTTCCTGTAGCTATTGTAGGTTTAGGGTTTATGGCTCAGGGTAGCCCAGCTAAAGGGCCCGGAATGTGGATAACCCTAAACCCTAAACCCCAAACCCTAAACCCTAAACCCCAAACCCTAAACCCTAAACCCTACAGAACAGGCAGATGCCTCCACTTGAGAGACTCCCAAGCTCGAAAGATGCCAAGGCCCAGGAGCGGCCTCAGGAAGGGCCCATCTCCTGCAGAAAGAAAGGTGTAGTGTTGAGGGTTTAGGGTTTAGGGTTTAGGGTTTAGGGTTTAGGGTTTAGGGTTTAGGGTTTAGGGTTTAGGGTTTTAGGTCTTTAGGAGTTTAGGGTTTTAGGGTTTTAGGGCTTGAGGTTTAGGGTTTTAGGGTGATCGGGTGGGTTGAGCAGTTCGCCCGAAAATTTCTGAACCCAGTCCTTGTCCGATTTCGGCTTGGGTCTCGATATCTGAGTTTTAGGAAAATCTTTAAACGGGAAATGCATAAAGTCAAACGAAACAATGACAAAACAGCACTACAAGAAAATACAGCACACTTTGCTGTGCGCATGTCTGCATGTACCCGCGTGTGCGCATGCGTGCGCAGGTGTGCGTGTGCGTGTGTTCGCGTGGGTGCGCGCGCGTGCTTGCGGCGCGTCTTGTTCTGTGTTGTCTACGTCTAATGCTTGCAGCACGTGTGCGCAGGCAATTCTGCATGTTGTGCTCAAAACATACATCCTGCCACTCAAGATGTCTAAGCTTTAACAGTTCAGGGTGTAACTAGGGTTTAGGGTTTAGGGTTTAGGGTTTAGGGTTTAGGGCTTGTCGATTTAACATGCGTAGTGTATGGAAAGAGAGACGGACGTCCGAAACCTTCAGCGCAAAAGAGTTCCGTCATGTACATGGAGCTCTACTTTCTCCCACCCCAGGATGCCACCCAAAGCATCTGTAGGACGCTTAAGTTCTTAAGCGTCGCTAATATTGATAATAGTGTCTGGTAAAGAGATTACAGAAAATGTGAGAAACAAAAGACCATGCACTTACACAGTAAATGGCTGTAATTATGTTCCATAATTACCATTTACTTCTAGGTAAGACTAGAAAGTCGGCTTGCTAAGGCCTTTGGGTGGCTTAGGGGGGCTTACCCCCTCCTGTGGGGTACTCCACACAGAAAAACGCCTTGTTTTGGAGTAATTTTTGGCTCCAAGCACGATTTAGAAAGGCCAGACAAAGAAAAACGCACTTAAAGAGACCACACACAAAGAAACGCACTGTTTTGGAGTAATTTTTGGCCCCAAGTACGATTTAGCAAGGCCAGACAAAGAAAAACGTGTTGTTCCCGAGTAATTTTTGGCTCCAGGCATTTGGCTGGCCACGAGCGCTCGAGGGTCCATTTTTTGATCCGGGTTTGACTGGGGCTTAGGGTGGCTTCAGAGAAGCCATTTAGCAAGGCCAGACAAGGAAAAACGCGCTGTTCCCGAGTAATTTTTGGCTCCAGGCATTTGGCTGGCCACGAGCACTCGAGGGTCCATTTTTTGATCCGGGTTTGACTGGGCTTCATTTTTGTCTTCAACCACGATTTAGCAAGGCCAGACAAAGAAAAACGCGCTGTTCCCGAGTAATTTTTGGCTCCAAGGCCTTTGGCTGGCCACGAGCACTCGAGGGTCCATTTTTTGATCCGGGTTTGACTGGGGCTTAGGGTGGCTTACCCTCTCCTGGGCTACCCCCACAAGAAGGCCAGAATTTTAGAAAATGAGGGGGTAATTTCCGCTATATAAAATCTATTTAAAATTAATTGGGAATCGAGCCATTTTTCCCGAATCCTGGGGTACCCCCCACGGAGCCTCCCTGGGACCTTCAAAAAAGCTTTCAGCCTCCTTCAGACCTTCGAAAGAGCTTCAGAGAGGCCACGCAAAGAGAAACGCACTGTTTTGGAGTAATTTTTGGCTTCATTTTTGGCTTCCACCACGATTTAGCAAGGCCAGACAAAGAAAAACGCGCTGTTCCCGAGTAATTTTTGGCTCCAAGGCCTTTGGCTGGCCACGAGCACTCGAGGGTCTATTTTCTGATCCGGGTTTGACAAGGCAGAGGGGAGCTTCTCCTGGGCTACTGACAAGAAGGCCAGAGTTTTAGAAAATCAGGGGGTAATTTCCGCTATTTAAAATCTATTTAAAATTAACTAGGAATCGAGCCATTTTTCCCGAATCCTGGGGTACCCCTCACGGAGCCTCCTTGGGATCTCGAAAAAGCTTTCAGCTTCCTTCAGACCTTCGAAAGAGCTTTTCAGACCTTCGAAAGAGCTTCAGACAAGCCACACAAAGAGAAACGCACTGTTTTGGAGTAATTTTTGGCTTCCACCACGCACGGTTTAGCAAGGCCAGACAAAGAAAAACGCGCTGTTCCCGAGTATTTTTTGGCTCCAAGGCCTTTGGCTGGCCACGAGCACTCGAGGGTCCATTTTCTGATCCGGGTTTGATGACCTGGGTTTAGGGCTAACAATAATACTTGTATTAATACTGACAGTACTGTCTATAGAAATATTAAAGAATATTTGTATACAGACATGCACTTACCTGTAAATGGCTGTAATTATATTCTATAATTACCATTTACCTCTAGGTAAGACTTAGAAGGTCATTTGTTTACATTCCCGTCAAGGTGTGGTACGCTCCTGTACGTAAGAAGGCTTAAGCTGAGCACTCAGGCTTAAGCTTAAGAGTTTAGGGTTTAGGGTTTAGGGTTTAGGGTTTAGGGTTTAGAGGCTTTAGGAGCAACAGCTCAGGAAGGGTTGGCATGTCCGGCCCCATGGCCATTCAGATGCTTTTCATGTTCGGGGGCACAGGTTCCCTCTGCAGATATTTGCACCTTCGCCCTAGCAGGAATCGAAAACAAGAAAGGGTTTAGGGTTTGTTTAGGGTTTAGGGTTTAGGGTTTAGGGTTTAGGGTTTAGGGTTTAGGGCTAGGATGAAGGGGACACTCTCCAGACAAGACTGAGCCACAGATCTCAGCCAGGTGCGATTCCGACTCCAAAGGCGAAATTGAGGGTTTAGGCTTCAGGGTGTCACAGGAGCTTTCAATAAGCATGTGCTCCCATGAAACCCTGAACCCGAAACCCTAAACCCTAAATCCTAAACCCTGAACCCTAAACCCTAAATCCTAAACCCTAAGTCCTAAACCCTAAATCCTAAACCCTAAACCCGAAACCTGATACTTCCAGGGAGCGGAGAATTAGTTAGCTCACAGGAGCCCTGAAGTAAGCTTCCGACTGCTGCTTAAGAACCCACCCAAAAACCAGCAGATCATAATCATAGGATGGCCCCTAAAACCCCCTGAAAAACATTCCTGAATATGGCCCTCTTAAACCCAATAAGGGAAAATATAAAATGTCCCAAGGGCGTACCTAGAATCTCTATAGTGCCCCTTTAAGGAGGAATATTCTTATCTGTTTTTGGGAGGGGGGCGGGGGGGTCCTAAGACACTTGTAGGCTGCTCTATAGTGAAGCAACCACACGATCGCCCTAAAGACTCTCAATCCGAAACCTCTTAACCCTAAACCCGAAACCCTAAACCTCCTAGCTCTAAACCTCCTAGCCCTAAACCCTACACCCTAAACCCCAAACTCTTGACTCCTTTGAGCCAGCCTGGTACTGCGACCCACTCCCAAAGAAGAAGGAAGTTGAAGCAGCAACGGCCTGGCTCAAGGGGTGTTCGGTGTAGGGTTGTTTAGTTTGGGAAGGGGGCTGGAAAAGACACAGGTCCCAGTCGTAAAGGGGCTCCTACTTGTGGGAAGGGGGGGGGGGGAGGTTTATGGTGGAGGCATACCGCCTAGCCCTAAACCCTAAACCCTAAACCCTAAACCCTAAACCCTAAACCCTAAACCCTAAACCCTAAACCCAAAACCCTAAACCCTAACCCCCAAACCCTAAACCCTAAACCCTAAACCCCAAACCCCAAACCCAAAGACCTAAACCCCTGAAGCATTAGAGGGGACTCAAGGGGCCGTTGTCGGGTTATAGGGCCGGTGGGGGGCTGCCGCCGGGGCTTGAGGATCCCAGAATTTAGGGTCATTCGGGTTTAGGGGTTACTCAGGGATTAGATGGTTTAGGGTTTAGGGTTTAGGGTTTAGGGTACTGAGGTTGTAGCGTTGAGAACCGGTGGCCTAGTTGCTCTGAGTCTCCGGCTGACGCGAAGAGCGGATTTGGACAGTAGTACCCGCCGAAGTCATCTGCCTGACTGCTCCCAGATGCAGGCTTTAGGGTTTAGGGTTTAGGGTTTAGGGTTTAGGGTTTAGGGTTTAGGGTTTAGGGTTTAGGGTTTAGGGTTTAGGGTTTAGGGTTTACAAACCTAAGCCCTAAGCCCAGACAGGATTTTGTTGATCATTGGCTACATTTCTAAATCTGCGATAGAGGCCCAAAACCACAAACCCCACAAACCCCCAACACCAGAAGAAGATGGAACTTGGGAAGAAAGCAGAGGTTCCCTATACCCTATACCCTATACCCGAAACCCTAAACCCTAAACCCTAAACCCTAAACCCTAAACCCTAAGCCCTAAGCCCTAAGCCCTAAGCCCTAAGCCCTAAGCCCTAAGCCCTAAGCCCTAAACCCTAAACCCTAAACCGCGTTCATGGGTACTTACAATTAGGGTTACAAGTCCCCTAAACCAGGTTATGAACATAGTTACCCTATGTGCAACCCTACTTATTATAAGTACCCATGAACCTCCAAGGAGGGTTCAGGCTTAAGGGGTTTAGGATAGCCTAAACCCTAAACCCTAAACCATAGGACCAGCTACGCATTGGAGCATGTGGAGTCTGCTTTGAAGTTCAACGTTTCGGGCTCAGGACGCTCTTTGCCACGCTTCTTCCGTACTACTTAGCGGCTGGTTCTTAACTTCTTTGACCGAACTTGGGGAACCCTATAGCTAAGCGAGTTCCCAGGGGAGAAGTTCCACACGCCCTGAACCCTAAAACCGAAACCTAAACCCTAAACCCTCGAAATGGCTTCTTCCCAAGTCCCACAAAAACACGTGTTCAATTTACTTCAACCTCCATACTTGCCAACACACTCTATGAAAAGTTGGTTCGGCACCACAAAGCCCCATCTCCCAAAAATGTCTCCAGAAAAGAGTTTACGTAGATCAACCATTTCTTCGAGGGCAGCAACAAACCAACGAAACAACTCGTCAAAACCCGGTCAAAACCCCGGACACACACCCTGTTTCTATCAAGCAGCTTTTGTATTGGCACCTCACATCAACCCACTATAGTCTGTGTGTGCCTCTGTGGGTATGGGTATGTGTGTGTGTGTGTTCTCTGCCTATCTACATGCACATATGTCTGCATATCTATATTACACACATCTATATCTAGACCCGGGAGTAACCTAGGAATAACAAGGGCACCCTTTTGGGTTTTAAGGGGATTAGAAGGGAACCCCAACCCTAAAAAAGGAAAAGCAGGGCCTAGGCCCGGTCCTAGATATCCAGATGTGTGTCAGGAACTTGAGAACCGAATTCCCTGCCGCGCTGCGGCAAGAGCCGGATTTCTTGCGAACCCGTTGTGACCTGGCGAAGAACTTGGCCACAACATTCGACAAACCTCAACCCTAAAGCCTAAAGCATACAAAGCCCCCGATAACCCTAAACCCTAAGCCCTAAGCCCTAAACCCCCGAATATTGGCATCAAAGGCTGGCAGGACCTAGCTTTCGGGTTGCCCCAAAAACACCTAAACCCAAAACACTTCTAGCGGATGTGGCAAAGTTACTGGTCCGGCTACAAGATACAACCATGAAACCGAATTGCGTCGAATCGCCCACACAGCTTTTGCCGACCAAGGACACCGGCAACCAGAATCCAAATCCCTACCGTCCAAGAGCTTCACCATGACCCTGACGCGAAACCTCAAACATCTCTTGGAACCCTGGATTCCTCACCCATTGAAACCCCCTAAGAGCCCACCACCTTGTGTCACAAACCTCAAAAACCCCTGAGCTCTGCCCTACTTGGAGGTTCATGGCACGCATTAACAAACTATAACTGTACTTATAGCCCACTTACAAGCCCCTTAAGTGCCGTAATATGGTTCCAAAAAAGTACCATGAACCTCCAAGTACAGGGTTTAGGGTTTAGGGTTTAGGGTTTAGGGTTTAGGGTTTAGGGTTTAGGGTTTAGGGTTTAGGGTTTAGGGTTTAGGGTTTAGGGGTTAGGGTTTGGGGTTTAGGGTTTAGGGTTAGGGCTCGACTCCTACTCGACTCCAAAGCATCCGCCGCAGGCACGGCTTCGCAGCTCGGTCAGGGAAGACTTCTGCAAGCCACGATTCCAACCTGGATGGCGCTGGCGAGGGTTTAGGGTGCGGAGCTGCAATTGGTATTGTAGAAAGGAGTTAGTGTTGGAAGTTGAAAGGGTTAATGAACCCGTAAACTATGTTTGGCTCAAGGATGGCCAGCCCGTCCAAAGAAAAAAGTCCGTGTTTGGGAGTGAGGGTTGGGTTAGTGCCCCTCTACTTGTGTAAGGGTGCCCCTTCCTTGTTGCTCTTATCCGTGTTCTTGGTTGTTTCTTGGTTCGATCTGGGAAATATAAGTTCAGGGCGATTAGGGGAGTTGATTTCCTTCCTTGGTTGTCCCCCCGTAGGTTATGAGCCCAAATTAGGTTCCCTGCGGTTAAGTGTTCTTTCAAGGTTTTTGGGATCAAGAAGCAATGCCTTCTCCGAAGCGATGGCTCCAACTTGCCTCGGATGGTGGACAAGATGGTGGAGCTGGAAATGGTGCAGCTGAGTCTCTGGGTGAAAGATCGGTGTTGGAAGAGGTGATTCCCGGCGCTGAAGAACATCTGGAAGAGGCCTTGGTTGCAGAAAGCCCCAATGTGGGTATGAATCCCAATAGGGATATGGTTAGCAATGCTGAAGCTGAAGGACGTGCTGTTTCTGTATCGCCAAAGCCTGGTGAGAAAAGGAACTGGGACGCGACTGGTGGTATAGATCGTGAAATGGAGGTGACTGTTTTACGAGTGTTGCACAAACACGGGTATCAGCCGTCGTCTTCGACTTCGGGTCGAATGGTAGACCAAGAGTCTCAGACCGATCTGATTGGAGAAGTGCTGCAAGCGGCCCGGAGGCCTCTGAACAAGATCAAAAGGGGTCCATCTTCGAGTTCCCAAGGTGGTGGAAGCGGTCATGAACAGAAGGGTGCGGACAGCTTTGAAGCTGCACCTGCTGCTGGATACGCCATGGGGGAGGAGGAGATCCTACAGATGGAGGCTGAGAGGTTGCGACAGTTGTCCGAAGAAGAGGACGAGATGCGACAGGTCTCTGAAAGGGATGGTTTTCAGAAAGACGAGCATCTGATCAAAGCGTGCGATGGGACAACGTGGGAATGGCACCTCCATGAAGATGGGAGACAATATTATTACTGCCTGGATACGCAGGAAAGCAAGTGGACATTGCCGGTGGTAGGTGAAAAGATGAAGAGTGACGAGGTGGTTGGGTCTCCTTCGGGCAATGAGCTGGAAATGGAGGCGGCACTGGATTCTTCATCCTCTACTCCGAAGACTGAGTCTACGAGGGCATTCCAGGGTAGTGTAAATAGTTTAGGTGAAAAAGATTTTTCCTCTACTATCAGGGATAGCGGTCCTAGGGCTGGTGGTGACGCCCCGACCTCGGGTTCTCCTGATGAGGAGGAGATTCCTGGAAACCGAACAGACATCGCTGGAGCTCAACATCTGGATCGGGAAGGAATGGGAGCACTTTCTGAGGGTGTGGCAGCGGTGGAATCGGTAGGTCCAGAAGAAAAGATTCCCAATGTGGAGATCGGAACTGTGTCGGCTGCAGAAGATCGAGTGGTGGATGTGGTACCTGTCGTTCGGGAATGTGGTCCTGGAGATTTGGAAGACGGAGGGAAAAGGTCGTGTGTTGCGACTGAGGAGGTCTCTTCGTTTGGTGCCAAGGTTCCTGCCATTCAAAGGGAAAAAGAAGCTTCTGGAATAGCTGGAGACACAGAAGATCTGAAAAAATGAGGCCTGGAGCGCCAATGATGCGCGGGTCGATGCGCCAGATATTACCTGGAGTGCGAAGGAAGCACGGGTTGAGGTGCATATGGCGTTACGTTCCACGGGCGACTGCAACAATGGGGCGCAGGTCTCCGCAGCAGCTGATGATGGAGGTTCACAGGTGGACGCACTGGTGCAACCTGAAGTTAGCAGCGAGGAACGAAATGACAAGGGCTGCACCGGAGCCAATGAGGCAGCTGTGGTCAATGATGGTGGAAATTGTCCTTTGGAAGCCATGGAACCAAAGGATCCTGCGGTGGAAGAAAGCATGCCTGCCGTGGATGATCGACTCAATTGCCCTGCAGTGGAGGAAGATTTGCCTGCTGCAGAAGGTGTGACAAAGGACTCCAATGATGGGTCCACTCCCATGAAGGGAGAAGTGTTGCCGTCTGGAAGTTCGCCGGAAGTCGACACCGAGCGAATTACAGCAGATGAGGCAAAGCCTTTGGCGGAGAAAAAGAGAGGTCCTGAAGTCCAGGAGCACAAAAAAGATGAGCTTGTGGGACTCGTGGAGCAGGACGAGCAGTGTGACTCAAAGGTGAAAACAAAGGATGCGCCAGGAGCCGATGATACAGAGGTGGTTTCTGAAGAGCAAGCAAAGAAAGTGCCCCGAGCGGGAGCCTTGGAATCACCTGGGACACATTGCTATCAAGAGGGAGATGAGATCATGGGTCTAGTGCGCTGCATCAATGGGTATGGAGCCTTTTTGGACCATGGTGATTTGAATGTATTGATTCCTACAGAAGGGAACAATACGTGCCATTTCAGATTTGGTGATACTGTCAATGGAACAGTGAAACTAGTGGAAGATGATGGTACCATAATCTTGGACACCTTTCTGGTTTTGGAAGAGGACGTGGAGGACTCTTCCTCAACGCTGCGGAAGTGGAAACCCAGCGGCTGGAGTACGTGGTGGACGAATCCATGGTATGTTGGTCAGTGGTACCGAGATTCAAACGGTCAATGGGACTGGAAACAGGAGGAAGAGCATTCCGATGAGGAGCTTGTGATACAGGAGTTATCCTCTGAAGAACGAGAAGAAAGACAACTTTATGGAGAAAAGATCTACAAAGCTCTTCTGGAGAATGGAAACGAAGAGGAAGCCTATGTTGGCAAAATTACAGGGATGCTGTTGGGTCGCCCGATGGAAGATTTACAGGAGTGTGTTGCAGATCAGGCATTCCTCAATGCGGAAGCTCGGCGCGCGTATGGCATCTTGCAAAATGGTGGTTGGAAGCCTGATGGTACAGAAAGCACAGGCTTGGGGGAGTTAACCACTTTTTCCCGAAAACAGTACCACAACGCGCTTTTCGAACTGGCATGCAAAAAAAGGAGATTTTCTCGACCAGTTGTGGGTGAAGCGGTGGCAACGGTGCTGAATCAAGGGGAAGATGAGTTTTGGAACGCGCTTTGGTTGGACACCAAGCTATTTTTGCAGGAGCTTGATGGTGCAGTGCAATCCATGAGCAAAAGGGAGAACAAGCCAATGGAAGCCTACATGGACCCTGACCAGTACAAAAAGGCTTACATGACACCAAAGACTGTGTTGTCACCTGGTTACAGCAAGCTGTGCAAGTTCTTCAATCGGGGAAGGTGTCGCAATGGTGATGAGTGTTCCTATGAGCATCGTCGTTATGGTGAAGATTGGCCAGGAGGAGGGTCAACTGATCCAAAGAATAGCCAAGAAGCTGATGATGAGGAAGGGAACATCGGTGACCCTCCCACAGAGGAAGGTACAGTGGATGAGCCACAGCAGGAGCGGGAGGATTTAGCCTTCCGGGCCAAGTACAATTTTGGCAAAGGTGCATCAAAGGGTGAGCCTATGTCAGGTGAGCCAAAAGGTCGGCTGTGTCTGTATTACAATCAAGGTGGTTGTAAATATGGGACTGCATGCAGGTACCTTCACAACGATGACATAGCATTGGAAGGGACTTGGGAGCCCGGCAAATCTTGGGACAATGCTTCCAGGAAGTCACTAAGGGACGCAGGGTTCCACAATTGCTGTTTCGATTATTACCTCCGAGGACGTTGCCGGAAAGGGTTAAATTTCTGCAAGTACTCCCATGACGAGATGTCAGAGGAGCGGCTGTCGCTCCTGAAACACTTGGTACAGGTGGCCAATCAGGTCCGGTTTGAAAAAGAGAGAGGATGGGAGATTACGGATAGAAGCACGTTTCAGCCGCCTGCAAGTGGGGGAGCTGAATCTTCCTCATCCTCGGCACCGAAAGCACTGCAAATGACCAATGTGTCACAAAACGATGGTGAAAAAGGTACTCTGGATGAAGCAGAAGCTGATGAACAAAAGAATTCAGTGGCTGCATCCACTGGTACTCAGCTTCAAAATCCGGAGGAGCCAATTGAAAATTGGATGGCTCGCAACGCACACCTGTGGGTGTATACCCCTCATGTAAGTGAGGTGATGATTACGCTTGGTGTGACCAATGTGTCGGATTTGCAAGAGTTCATCTTTGTGGAAGATTTGGTTGACAAAGGGATCAACAAAGTGACCGCATGCAAAATTCTGCAATTGGTGGGTGAGGTCCGATATCGACCGGGAGGACCGGAAAAGGCAGTTCCTTCTGATGCATCTGTACGGGTACAACAATCTTCTGGGAACAAAGGGACTGGAAGAGCGGCGGTGCGAACCCTCACTCAGGTGCGTGAAGCTGAAGACTCCGGTGCAAAAACTATGCCGAGAGGCTCCTATCGGGAGCTTTTTGATAAGGTCAGGTACCGTGATGGTTGGACGCTTGCGCAGAGGTCTCCGTTGTGTGTACAGAAGCTGCGGTTGGTGGGAGTTGGAATGCCGCCGGTGAATCCACCAACAAAAAAGTATCGGTCAAGATCAAACCCTGTGAGAAGGGGAAGGCCCTTGCTGGACAAAAAACAGGTGCGACAGGTGCCACGCTCTCGGTCACAACGACGAGTGCAACCGGCGGAAGTGGTGGAAAAGCCGAAGCCACTGGAACTGAAGCCTCGTGGTGGGTTGTCGTATCGGTTCAGCAGAGCGTGGGCAGATGTGGTGGATGATGATGAACAGGCGGAGGCTTTGGTCTCGTATGCCGCTTCCTCAAGCGATTCAAGCGAAGAGGAGACCAATGCCGTACAACGCCTGAAGGAAATCTTTTTGCAAGAAAGGGATTCACAGAGAACTGCGAATCGTGGCAATGTTCCGCAAAGTGGTTCTTCAGGCTCCAATGACGGGCCGAAAAAATCGGTTCACCTTGGCGAAGGGCGCGACAAAGCGTCGCGGGGGGAGACCCGCCAAGAAGTGACTTCACAAGTTTTTTTCGCTACCACAACCTTCTCGTCGAGCTGAACGGTCTCAAAAAAGAGCAAGGGATGGTTCAGTTATGGTTGGTTCGCTGGCGGTGGGCTCCACGGATGAGGTTTTACCTGGGCAAGGTGTTGCTGGACAGGTGAATGTCTCTGAAAGCGCTCAAGTTCTTCCTGGGCAAGAAGTGGCTGGACAGGAGACGGCGCCGGAAGGAGCAGTACAGATTTCTGGCGAGGAGACTGACCAAAAGGAAGGAGAAGGTGGGAGCAATGACCTCCGTGGTGATGATGCGAAGATGTTGGATGGTGGTCCGGTGAGGAGTGACCTTCAGCAATTGCTGGTTAAAGGCCTTCTGACTCGGATTTATTGGAAGGTTGCAGTTGGCAAGTTGCCGGTGGGGCAAAGAGACTGCCAAAAAGGGTCCAATAAGATGGATCGAAATTTGGTTATTAGCATGTCATCCGAGGGTGCAAGCGAACAGGATGAGAACCTGGCACTGGAGGACGATGCTGATCAGTCAATGGGTGACGGTGCGATGGTTGTTCTGGTGTATGATCCAAGGACGCTGATTCAGTCGCCAACAACTGATTGGGTTATGCGTCGCGGTCTTACCGATCGTTCCGTCTGGCCAGCAATGGCGTACATGGCACAGAGGATATGTGCTGAAATGGTTCAAGTGGATGAAATGAATGCCCAGCTAGGGACTGGAGCACTCCTTTTTCAAAGGAGAGATCAAGGACATTATACTGACCTGCATCATTCGTTCCATGAAAACCCGTGCTTGCCGGCGGTGGGGAATTATCCTCTTTCAGTGATGGGTGCCTTGTTGTCTCCTGGTCTGGAAGGGGAATTCAAGAACACTGACAAGTTTGGAACTGCTATGGAGGCAATTGCCTACGATTGGAGCCGCAGTCCAGGCATGGAAGTTCATATTGAACTTATGGCGAGGGTAGCCAAAATGGTTCACCCATTCCTGAATCTGGGAGCCCAAGGGTCGGTGATGGTTTCGGAATTTCTCTGGCAGCGCGGGAGGGCTCGGTTGATGGAGTTCCTTCAAGCGGCGACTTGTGCGGACCAATTGGAGGCTCTCTGGAGAAGGATGGACGACGATGCTGATGAAGAGGTGGATCCTTCGACAGCGGTGCTGGAAGTTTTTGGACCAGAGGGTGCGGTGCTTGATCAAGGGAACAATGAATCCCTTATTCCCATTGAAGATGCTGGAGGTGAGATAAGTGGTGACACTGGAGGGGATGGCAAAGCGCCAGAAGTTTCTCCGGAAGAGGAGACATCCAGTGGGTCATCAAGACTGGCGGACACAAGGATTTTCTTGTGGTCAGTGTACTCCCGCGTGGCTTCGAATTTCTCTATGCAGGACCGCACTACTGGTAAGATCTTTGACAGCACAAAAGGGTATCCTGGTGAAGGACCAAACAATGATGACAATCCTTCCTCTAAGGGGAACTTACCCTGGATCTCGGAAGACTACCTCGACGAAGTGGTGTCAAAAAAGATGGAAAGGTCTTCAGATATGGATGGGTTTGTTCCGGGAAGTGAGGGACCATTGGAAAAGGTAGAGGTGGAGAATGTTACTGCCTCTAAAATTCTTATGGCTCTTTGGAAGAAGGGACATAGAGTTGGTTATAGGAGGTTGTGTCGTTTGAACGCATCTGGATGCAAGGTTGGAGCAATGAAACGTCCAATCAAAAGGGTGCAGAAGATTGGCACTAGAAAGGCCTTCATGAAGATGTTCAATGTTTTTGGATCGTCTCAGCATGGCTCAGGAGTTGGCGGAAAACCGATCATGAAGGTGGTAGGACCAAGGCCAGGTTTTCCAGCTGTACTCCAAGCACCAAATACTGATAGCACGTCGGGTGAAGGGAGCAGTCCCCAGGTACATGGCAATGTTCATGTAGAGCACAATCGCCCTATGGACCGGTATGAGGCAGAGCGCTTGGAGAAGAGGAAGAAGGGTTTCTGCTATTGGTTCGGCAGGGGGAAAGATCGCTGCAAATTCGGTGACGACTGCAAATTCATCCATTCCGAAGATGATGTGGTGCTACATTCATATTGGTGCAAATACTATGTGGCAGGGAGAGAATGTTTCGCTGGAAAGGATTGTGAGTTCTCGCATGATGCAACTGGTGTGAGGTGCGTCCAGTTTGCTCGGTCTGGGAAGTGTCGATTTGGTGACAGGTGTGTCTTCGAGCATGGTGTTCCGTTGGAAAAACAGAGGCCAAGGTCTCCAAGGACGCCCCCAAGGGATGGTCCAAGGAAAAAGTCTGGTGCAAATGGTGGAGAAAAGGAGATCTCTCCTGAACAGTTCGATGATGATGAGGAGGATGTTATGGTTTATGACGAAGAGACCAAGATGACGGAACTGTTGATGGAGGCGATTTCATTTCTCTCCGGTGGCAAGCCAGATTTGGCTCGAGCAGAGGCGGACCCATTGTTCAAACTCCTGAAGTTCACTGGAGATGCTGACCAAATGGATCAAGTATGGGTTTCGTGGACCACTGAAATGTTGTCCGTGCTGGAACTTCTCGAAGTAGTGAAGTCGTATGAGGTTTCGCTCGCGGAGGTGGAAGAATGGGTCAATGACCTGAGGATATGGTATGAGCGAGCCAATTTGGGAGAGGAAAAGGATCCCAAAAGAGGTAAAAAGAGATCCCTAGAAAGGGAGTCCAGCAAGGATATTCCTGCCGAAACAGGAGTGGTTGAGACTTCGGAGACGGAGGTTGCCGTTGAAGAAGAGAAGAAAAAGGTAAAAAAGAAGAGGAAAGCTGCAGCTATTGAAGATCCTTACACTCTCATGGTTCCAAAGCCGAAGAAGATGCCGACGATCATTGAGAAGGGTGGATCAACATCCAATGTGGTGGCTTCTGCAGTGGAAAAATCCTCGAAGACGCGCACAAAGTCAAATGTCGGTGGAAAGACAAAGAAGAGGGAGAAAAGTCAGAGTCCCAAAAAAGAAGAGGTGGTAATGGTTCAAGATCCTGAAGAAAAGGATCGTCCATCTGATGCGGATGCACCAGGGTCTGCCACTGCGAATGAAGAGCTGGGTCAATCTTGCCAGGCGATTGAGGACGCAAAGAGGGAAGGATTGGTATCCTCAATTCAAAGGGGCGTACAGGATCCTGTTCTTACAGTTTCGGACCTGGAGTATATTCTGCTGCAACTTCACCTCAAGATTGCCAACAATCGGAAAAAGAAGTGATTGGATGGTATGGATGAAGGGATAGTTTTTCTCTTTCTGGAGACGGGTGCGCTGGAACAGCCAATGTGCTGACAATGTGGTGGTTACTATTAAGGGTATGGAAATCCCTGATAGTAGAAGTAAGTAGCTTTTCGCGTAGCGAAGACCACGGTTTGTGGTGAAGAAGGCCAAGGAGTCTTCAGTGATGAGAGGATCATGGTGAAAAAAGATTCTCTATGGGTAGTAGGTTAGCCAATGTGCTATAATTCCGTCCTGGAAGACGTTAAACCACAACTTGCATTTCAAGCAGCTGGCTGCTGCCTTAATGGCAGTTTTTGGCCAAAAGACCTGCATCTCCAATGTGTCCTAGGAAATCCTAGGACAGGGGGAGTGCGGAGCTGCAATTGGTATTGTAGAAAGGAGTTAGTGTTGGAAGTTGAAAGGGTTAATGAACCCGTAAACTATGTTTGGCTCAAGGATGGCCAGCCCGTCCAAAGAAAAAAGTCCGTGTTTGGGAGTGAGGGTTGGGTTAGTGCCCCTCTACTTGTGTAAGGGTGCCCCTTCCTTGTTGCTCTTATCCGTGTTCTTGGTTGTTTCTTGGTTCGATCTGGGAAATATAAGTTCAGGGCGATTAGGGGAGTTGATTTCCTTCCTTGGTTGTCCCCCCGTATAGGGTTTAGGGTTTAGGGTTTAGGGTTTAGGGTTTCGGGTTTAGGGTGTAGGGTTTAGGGTTTAGGGTTTAGGGTTTAGGGTTTAGGGTTTAGGGTTTAGGGTTTAGGGTTTAGGGTTTAGGGTTTAGGGTTTAGGGTTTAGGGTTTAGGGTTTAGGGTTTAGGGTTTAGTTAGGGCTCTGAGCCTCCACATCGGCCGAAGCCCTGAACCCTGTTGGGGCGTAGTCTGGGGATCCAGTAGCCCTTCAAGTTTGGACCCGGATGCTCGCGATCCTGGACGATAGAAGAGTCTAACGCCCCAAGCACTGCGCCCTGTAGGATGTGCTTTCTTGGGTTTCAAGGACCTGCGGATGGACAACGAATTCCTGAAACTGCAAACTTAAACTACAGTTTCGAGCTTGGCATTTGGCTGAGATCTCAAAATTCAGCTTCCCTTTTTGGCTCCCTATATGGCACGGCACCTTCTAACGAGGACCCCGACAAGGGGACTCTAATTTAGAGAATGACCCAGATTTAGGTTCTTCCTACTAATTCTAAGTAAGGAAGTTAGGCGTTCGCTTCCGTGTCTCATCAAAAACGGACATGTAGGGGTTATCAGGTACCTCCTACTGGGGACCCATAAGTCATCCCGGTACTATATGGAAGCTCCGGGAACTCGGGGATTGTTCTAGCCTTCCGGAGTAGGGGCATGTGGCTTACGTGCGCGGAATGAGAGCTAATTATGGGGTGAAAGGCTCGACCTTTCCAAAGCCTCTAAACCCCCCAATTCCCCAAAACCCTAACCCTAACCCCTAAGCCTAACCCCTAAACCCTAACCCCTAACCCCTAACCCCTAAACCCTAAACCCTAAACCCTAAACCCTACACCGCAGCGGGGAGGCCTGTGTGGAATCCGACCTCATCGCTGCTCCCTCAGTCCGTGGGGCGCGGCTTGGAAGTTTAGGGGTCAGGGTTCAGGGTTGAGGGTTTAGGGTTAAGCAATACAAAGTAGACGTGGAGGCCCTGCAAATGGAGCAAGCGGCTCGACGGGGCTTGGATGGGGCCCCATGCTGTTGTTGATATCGCAGTCCCAAAGCGTGATTTTGCTGCTGTGGTTGTTCCTCTTTTTTTTTTTTTTTTGGGGGGGGGGGGGGGGGGTGGGGTGCATGGCATCATGTCCGCTTCATCGGGGATCCCCCTACAGGTTCGAAACCTTTGTGCCTGCACCTTCATTTTGGCCCTTAGGGATCTACGGATAATCCCTGCATGGAAACTCAATAAAGTTTCCGACAATGCAGGGCGAAGGGTTTAGGGTGTAGGGTTTAGGGTGTAGGGTGTAGGGTTTAGAGGCAGTTCTCAGCGGAGGTTTGGGGCATTCCCTTAATTCTGCCAAGGCTGTTGACTTGCATCCAAAGCGCAACCTCGCGCTCTCATCAGCAAACTGTCGCTTTGACCTGTGCGACGAAGCAGGGTTTAGGGTTTAGGGTTTAGTGTTTAGGGCTTGGGGTTTGGGGTTTGGCGTCTGGGGCCTAACCCCCCCCCCCAAAAAAAAAAAAAAAACTTACAAACCCCAACGCCCCCCAACAAAAAAGGAACACAAAACCGAAAGTGTGAGCCTCAGTAAAGCGCCCTAAGCCCTAAACCCTGGACCCTGCAAAAAACCCTACTAAACCTACTCGCAACACGTCGTTCGGCCATAGCTGAATCACTGTCTCCCGACACCCACCCCTGTCAACACTAACGAAAGCCTCAACCGTGAGTTCAAAGAAGGCCTGTAAGATACTTAAGGGTAGAAGGAGGAACCCCTAGGGACCCTGGTGTGGCCCACTACACCCTAAACCCTAAACCCTAAACCCTAAACCCTAAACCCTGAATCTTCTTCCTCGAAATAACTCCTGTATATACCTTGTATAGTCCCTATAGAGCTAGGCCTTGAGGTCCCTGATAAGGGCCCCTCCTTCAGTCCCTTGAGATACCCGAGACAAGCCGTAAACGAGCAAGTGAGTCCCAATAACGGAAAACCGAAGCTCTCTCCAGAGTTTACACCAGATCAACCCCAAACCCTAGACCCTGAACAACCAGCTCGAAAGTCGTCTACAGAGCTTGGGGATTCGAGGGTGGGTTCAGGTTTGATTGTTGGGGTGCAGCATCTACCACCTCTCAACCTTAAGAAACTCGCGAGACAAACGGCCATTTTCCTGTCGTGCTTTTCGTAAGAACCTCGTGACCACCCAAGTTCGGGCTTGAGGGTCTGAGCAAGCGTCACGCGACAGAAGCCCTACACCCCAAACCCCCTAAACCCTAAACCCTAAACCCCAAACCCTAAACCCTAAACCCTAAACCCTAAACCCCTGAAACCCTAAACCCCTGTAACCCTAGACCCCTGAAACCCCTGAAACCCACCATGACCACACAGCCGCGGACCTTCACCTCGCGGGGGAGACGAGGAGAGATCCCACTGAAGTTGCCTGCGAAAGCCGGGGTTTAGGGTTTAGGGTTTAGGGTTTGAAGACCCGCCACCGGACGTGCACTTGCTAATCGACGGAGCCGCCCCAAAGCACCGATTCCTTATTACAAGGTCAATAGGGCTTCGAGTCCGGCGTTTAAGGCACCCTCCCTCTATGGCACTACGAGATTTAGGGTTTAGGGTTTAGGGTTTAGGGTTTAGGGTTCGGGGTTTGGGGTTTAGAGTTTCGGGTTTAGGGTTTAGGGTTTAGGGTTTAGGCTTCCCTTCTCAACAGAAGCTTGCTTAGAGATCCGGCGCCAGTACCGTTCCGATTGCTTTTTGACTCCTGATTAGTAGTACGATTGTTCTGACAGAGCCGACTGTGTCGATTAGACGCAATTATCACTCCTGACCTTACATTAAGAACAGCCCAAGGGAATGAGACATCGTTTGAAAACAAGCTTTTTGGCGCAGGATGGCTGCGCAAACAGTCCCACTATAGCCACCCGACATACTCAACATGGCGAAAAATGAGCAGTGTATCTTGGGGAGGTGGCGTCCAAACCTGAAACCCCCGGATCAAGCTAACAGACTCAGTAGCCGAAGCACCCCCCGCGCCTGAGGTGTAGATGGGCGGGGTTGAAGAACGAGTGGGTAGTTCGGAGCCTCAACCGAAGGGGGAGGCCAGAACATATCTGGTCGGGTCACAAGCTGAGAGTGTCGTAGCCCGAAACCCTAAACCCTAAACCCTAAACCCTAAACCCTAAACCCTAAACCCTAAACCCGTACGTCTTTGAGCAGTTTGGGGACAGCTCATGGCATCCTACACTGCGCAAGACCCCTGAGTAAGTGGCACTTGGCATACAAGACGCGTGGTCCAGAGGCTTGGCTTTAAGGGTTCTGTTGCGCTCACCCTGAAAGGCACGGAGGGCCCCCAATAGAGGGTTTGGGGGTTTTTGGGGCTTTACGGGGCTTGGTTTGAGGGGTTTAGGGCTTAGGGGTTCTTGGGTTCAAGTTTAGGGTGTGGGGTTTTAGTTTTGGGATTCTAGGGCTTCTAGAAATCAGGGTCCCTCAACTCAAACCCTTCTTTCCACCACCAAAATCCTGCACCTTGACGCCTACCCCCCCCCCCCCCCAAAAAAAAAAAACAAAAAACCCACCCGAAACGCAAAAGTCCCGAACCCCAGCCAAACCCCAAACTCCTGAACCGCAACACCCCGAAGCCCTCGCCGCCCAGACCCTAACTCTAAGGCAAGCCAAAAAAAAAACAGCATTCCGTAACTCTAACGCCATGAAACCCTTCAACCCTCCATTGGTCTAGTGCTTACGACTTACAACTCGCTTGGTTCGGGGAGTCGGCTTTAAGGGTTTTAGGGCTCCAGGACTTGACACCGAAGATCTGAGGGTCTGGCTTGACGTACAAGAAGTGAATGCTGTTGGGTATGATCATGATTGCGTACATGATCCACCTCAGCGTGGACACGAGGTCCGCGCGCAGAACCCGGAAGACTCGCCACAACCAATGACGCCTTCTTGGCGTTAAGGGGTGGGCTGTCAGATACTCCGTGAGGTCTCGATTCCACGGCAACTACTGAAAGTGGCCCCGTGTAGGCCGACTTTTGAACCTGGGATGATCCCCCTTATACCAACAGTCCTTAATAGGGATTCTAATTATAGTACCCCCTACTATAATCCCTGATTATAATCCCTCATGAGAATCCCTGATTAAAATCCCTTAATATTATCCCATATGATAATACCTTATTATAATTCCTTATTAAAATCCCTCTTAAGAAGCTGTTAGTATTAGGGGGAACATTCCAGCTTTTAACCCCCCAAAACCCTTCTAGACGGTTAGCAGGTCGCGCGGTCCAGGCTCCTTGCGCTTTTCGCCCAAGGGTTCAGGGTTTAGGGTTTAAAGGATAAAGGGTAAAGGGTTTAGGGTTTAAAGTTTAGGCTTTAGCGTTTAGGGTTTAGGGGTAGCGCCAGGACGACTCTACGCAGGGTGGGGCGAGAGCTGAAAGGTTCTACTTGGTGCATGGTACCTAGTAACGCAGCTGTAAGCTGTACTTATAAGCCAATGATAACTCTATTCGGGTACTTCAGAGGCTTCTAAGTGGGTTATGATACTGCACTTCTAGTTGGGTTATAAGCACCCTGAACCTCCAAGTAGAGTTTAGAAGCGAATCCTCAGTGCGTCGACGAATAGTTGCGTATTGCAGCATGTAGGGCCCATAAATCCAAGCGCCCTCTCCCTACAACTCCGCCCCCGAAAATGACTCCATCATCCTGAAACTCCCAAGAAGGCCCGAGAACTCTCTATCCGACTCTATCCTAACCTTCGTGGAGGCGAAGTGCCCCCCGTTTCTTTTAAGTTCGTGCCGAAGGAGAGTCGGGCTTTCGGATTTAGGGTTTAGGTTTTCAGGTTCAAGAAAAGCGCAAACTTACTTCTTCTATAACCCATGAACCCACAAAACACAAAGTTTGCACATTTCTATGCCCACAGAATAAGCACACCCCAAAAGTGTAAAGTTCTAATCTTGGCTAAGTGAAGGGAGTTTGGATTTTGGGGTACCCTAAACCCTAAACCCTAAACCCTAAACCCTAAACCCTGAACCCTGAACCCTAAACCCTAAACCCTAAACCCTACACCCCAAACCTTTTGGGGGTGGCTAAGGCTGCCGCTGGTTTGACCAAAGAACCAGCTGCACAAGCACCACGTTCAGCATGAGAAGGGCCACCAGCATAAATGCCTGCAAAGACTTACACAAAGATCAGCCGATACCCAATTTAAGGTTTAGGGTTTAGGGTCCCAAAATCCCAAACTCTCCCAACATACCCTCCCTGAAGCCTAAACCCGAGAAGCCCCAAACCCTAACTTTAAACCCGGAAACCTGAAACATAAGCCCGATGGCATGGAGGAATTTTCAAGACGCCGCCGCGCGCTCTAGGGACTCGAGGGATTTATTCAGGGTTGCTTTCGGGGTTTTGGGTTTAAGGTTTAGGTTTTTAGGCTTTTTGGTTTTTAGGCTTTAGGTTTTTAGGTTTTTAGGTTTTTAGGGTTTTTAGGTTTATAGGTTTTTAGGTTTTCATTTTTTGTTTTTAGGTTTTGAGGTTTTGAGGTTTTGATGTTTTTAGGTTTTTGGGTTTTTTGGTTTTTTTGGTTTTTTAAGTTTTTAGGTTTTTGGGTTTTTTGGTTTTTAGGTGCTTAGGTGTTTAGGTTTTTCGGTTTTTAGGTTTTTAGGTGTTTAGGTTTAGGTGTTTAGGGTTTAGGTATTCAGGGTTAAGGTTTAGCATTTTAGAGCTTAGGGTTTAGGTTTTTAGGGAGTTTAAGGCCTGAGGGCCAAAGGGTCTTGAGGGTATCGATTGATGGTCCTAAGGGTTTCTGGGTCCAAAAGCCCCGAAACCCTAAACCCTAAACCCTAAACCCTAAACCCTAAAGGCCCTAAGCCCAGAACCCCTGGGCACGCCGCATGCTGACGGCCACATGGAATCCTGGCCTTCGCGCGCTGCGAGTCGCCCAAGATGTAGGCAATGGGCCAAATCAAGGACTGCCTCAGGTGGGTATAGGGTTTAGGGTTTAGGGTTTAGGGGGTCAGGGTTTAGGGTTTAGGGTTTAGCCCTAAACCCCAAACTTCCTAGACCCTAAATCATTGGTAGACGCCATCCCCAAGTGACCCGTGCTGCAGCTTCGCGATGACAGGCCGCCACAACAGGTGCATCCCCAAGCCATTTTTCAACTCTGCACTTCTGCATAGCCCTAAACCCTAAACCCTATAGCCCTAAGCCTCCGAATCGCTAAATGTTAAAAGAAGTGTGGGCTTAGGGTTTAGGGGTTTGGGTATTAACGATGGAAGGGGCCCAAATTGCTTGCTGCTTCTATGCTTGGAGCCTAAATGCAAGACCCGAAACACCCAAACCCGAGTAGAGAAGCGCGCCGTGACTCCCGTGACGGTCTTGCGCGGCTCTCAGCACCATGGTCTCTGGTTGTGCGTCTCTGTCCGTTACACAACCACCTTGGGGTTTGTGGTTGCTGAACCACCGCGTAGGCCCATAGGCTATGGGGTTCAGGGTTTAGGGTCCCTGAACTCTGATCCCGAAACCCTAAACCCTAAACCCTAAACCCTAAACCCCAAACCCCAAACCCTAAACCCTAAACCCTAAACCCTGGCCAGCGTCTAGACCCAGAACCCCCACCCCCCTCTTACTCGAGCCGCGAATAGCAGTCCCTAAACCCTAAACCCTAAACCCTAAACACTGAACCCTAAACCCTAAACCCTAAACCTAAACCCTAAACCCTAAACCCTAAACCCTAAACCCTGAACCCTAAACCCTAAACCCTAAACCCTAAGCCAGTGGCTTCCGCATTTTTCTTGAGGCTAGGGCGGGCTCGTCGGCATGCAGGTGTTCAGTGCAGCCTCAAGCTTCAGGGCCCAAGTTGAGGGTTTGGGTTTGGGGTTTAGGGTTTAGGGTTTAGGGTTTAGGGTTTAGGGTTTAGGGTTTAGGGTTTAGGGTTGAGGGTTGAGGGTTGAGGGTTGAGGTTTGAGGGTTGAGGGTTGAACAGTTGTCTCTGCTCACTTTGCTCCAAAAAGACGTGCACTTCATAATTTCGTCACGATTCAGGGTATAGGGCATGAGGGTATGAAGGTCTTGGGGCATTACGGCACTAGGATATTGGGGTATTCGGGTATTAGGGTTCAGCTTAAGGCTATTCGGGCTTAGGGTTGGGGGATCCCTCTGGTTCAGGGCTAAGGGCTGACTTACTAGGATACCAGGGTCTCGACCATGTGCCTTCCCACACCATTCCGCAAAGTTGGCCGCCGGGGCTTGGAGTTTAGGGTTTAGGGTTTAGGGTTTAGGGTTTAGGGTTTAGGGTTTAGGGTTTAGGGTTTAGGGTTTAGGGTTTAGGGTTTAGGGTTTAGGGCCTCTTCCGTTCTTTCGCAAACCCTTCATGGCAAGACCATTGGCCTGTGGAATTAGCTGACAAGCACATGGGGGTTTACGAAAAAAGGGGACCCCGAATATAGTCCCCCACATAGTAGGATCCGGGTACAATAAGGACACCAAATAAGGTCCCCCGAATTTCGGAAATCCCCGCATGAAAGTTTAAACCCTCAACCCTAAACCCTAAACCCTAAACCCACATGAAAGTTCCGAATTCCTCGGATTCGCCCTCCGATTTGCAGCCCGCAAGACACCCCAAACCGGCTCCGAAATCCCCCCAGCTCACCCTAAGCCCGCAACCACTCGCCGCCACTCCTCCCTTAACCCCTGGACCCAAACCCGTAGCCCTAAACCCTAAATCCCTAAACCTTCAGTCTTGAACACACGAAAGCCCGCACCCTTGGCCCTTGGCCAGAGCTTCGTAGTACCGGCCCTGGCAGAGCACCACAGCACCTTCGTGCGAGGCATTGAAGGGGTCCCGATAGTGTTGTGAGTTGAGGGTTGAGGGTTTGGGGTTCAGGGTTTAGGGTTTAGGGTTCAGGGTTTAGGGTTTAGGGTTTGGGGGTTTGGGGTTTAGGGCTCAGGGTTTAGGGTTCAGGGTTTAGGTTTTAGGGTTCAGGGCTTAGGGGTTAACAGCCTGTACCCTAGTTGAGGACCTTAGTATTCTGATTCACAACAAAGATGTTCTTATTAATGTTGGCATTGTTGTTGCTTCGTTTTTTTGGGGGAGGGGGGGGGGGGGTGTTCTGGGAGGGGCGTTTAGGTGCCTACTGGGTTCGGAAGGGCTTTAGGGTTTTGGGGCTTCAGGGTTTTTAGGGCTTAGGATGGGGGGCTTTTAGGGTTACGGGGTCGTAGGGTTGTGGCCCAGGTTGTGGCCCTTTCGAGTTTCGGGTTTGGGGGGGTTTTGGAGTTTCGGGGTTTCAGCATAGGGCCTTGAAAGGCTGCAAGGTTTTGGTTCCATTTGAGTTTGGGGGTTCAGGGTTCGGGGTTTAAGGTTTAGGGTTTAGAACCTAAACCCTAAACCCTAAACCCTAAACCCTAAACCCTAAACCCTAAACCCTAAACCCTAAACCCTAAACCCTAAACCCTAAACCCTAAACCCTAAACCCTAAACCCTAAACCGGACTTGGGGGGGGTGGAATCTGTCAAGGTGATTGAGAAGGTTCTGGACCCAGCAACGAGCCTGAAAGCAGAAACTCAAGCAAACTCTGCACCCAAACTCCAAAACTCCTTAGGGTTTAGGATTCTTATTAGGATTTGGGGTTTAGGTTTTGGGGATCAGAATTACATGGTCCCTTCGTATGAGCCCTTAAACTGGGACCCCGTATCTACCTAAAAAATCCAAGGGCCCCTGAACCCTGTTACGGAAGGTAAGGGACCATACAAGGGAGCAACTAACCTTCGAAAACCGAAAGCCCTAAACCAGCATTGAGTGCCCCCAAGGTGCAAAGAACCTTAAGACCCAAATCATATTTACATGGCTGCGTCAACCATACTTTTTGGGCCGTATCGAAAAAAATCTCGTAATCCGCACCGGTCTGGTTAGATTTGGCAGCCGCAGTACCGAAAAGTACCTCCCTACTACCACCCCTACTACCACCCCTACCACCCCACCCCTACCGGCCCTACCACCCCGCGGTGGATGGTGGGGGGTGGTAGGGGTGGGTGGGTGGTGGTGGCTTGGGGGTCGCGGGGCTAGGGATGGTGGGGGGCCAAGAATGGGGGTAAAGTAGGGGTGGTCACTTACCAACCCCCCCCCCCCAAAAAAAAAATAAAAATAAAAATAAATAAATCAATATATATATATATATAATATCAGGAGTAAAACCGGCAAATGAAATACCGTACCGCACCGAATCGTTACAGCCATGTACTTAAGCCCTAAGCCACAACCCAAGAAGCCCAAGAAGCCAAACACCCAAAACACCAACAACACCAAATTACGCCAAGAGCAGGCCCCCGTGACCCACACAGCCCAAGCCCTAAACCCTAAACCCGAAACCCTAAACCCTAAACCCTAAGCCCTAAACCCATCTTGAGCGGGCCTCGTGGGTAGGGACAGCTGTGACTCGACCACTCTTGTGGCTTCGCCTGTTTCGATGCCTGGGCAGAGGGTGAGGGACGAGGCGTCGGGGTTTAGGGTTTAGGGTTTGGGGATTAGGGTTTGGGGTTTAGGGTTTTGGGGGTTTAAATAGGGTATAGTTTCTTTGGGTTTACAAAAGGTTCAAAATGGTAGGGTTTCTAGGGGGTTTAGTGTTTAGGGTCCAGGGTTCAGAGATTCAGATTCAGTTTTTTGCTTTTTGTTAGGAGCGTTTTGTGGTTTAGGTGTTTAGGGTTTAGGGTGAGGAGAGCAGGAGTTTCGGGTTGAAGGTGCTGGGCGACCATGTCAAAACATGTCGTCCGACTGCTTTTACGGTCTCCAAACGAAGCAGCCCTAAAGCCATAAACTGCTGCACCCATGCCATGAATCCCCGAGCCCGAGCCCTGAAACCTAAGTAGATTCCCCTAAACCCTAAACCCTAAACCCTAAACCCTAAACCCTAAACCCTAAACCCTAAACCCTAAACCATGAAAGCTGCGAGCCAGAGCTCCACTGCTTTCTGCGCGATATCAGCCAAAGTGCTAGGCATAAACTGAAAGCTCACCCTAAAGCAAACAGATCTACCTGAAGCCTAAAAGGGTTTAGGGTTTAGGGTTTAGGGTCAGGGTTTCGGGAGACTAAGCAAGCATAAAGTAAACGAATGCTACAGCTTAACGAAGCCCGCACACCTGAACCCCAAGCCCTCTAAGTGCATCTGAGAGCTTCCAGGTTAACCGTAAGACCCATTCGAATCAACATGAGACATCATATCTGACGCTTTCTGGGATGTAAACCATAAAATCTATAATCTAATGTGCCGGAACCCACCCTTTAGGTGTAGAGGCTGTATGGGGATTAAGGATTCTCAAGGGCTCAGGGTTTAGGGGTTATGAGGTTTAGGGTGTAGGGTTTCGGCTCAGATCTTTTTGTATGTACGGCATGGAACCCAATACTTGCCCTTGCGCAGCGGAGTGCTTCAGATCGGTCTCAGGTAAACACAAGCCGAAACCAATACACCTTTCCGACCTCGAGTTCGGGGGTTTAACTGGGGGTTAGTGATGTGGGTCATGGTCTAGAGTTTGATGCTGAGACCATTTCTGGAGAAACATGTTCGACAGCAATACGACTGCTAAGTTGCTACGGTACCAGTGGTGCTAGGACCCACGGCACACACCTTGTCAGGCCCACTTAAGTGAATGCTCGTAACCGTGCTACACCCTGAAGATTCAACCACAAACCCTACACCCTCGACCTTCCACTCTCCACCAACTGACCCGAATTCAGTCCTAACCGCTGTATAGTATGGACAACACATTGAATATGTATATGTATGTATTTATGGCAGTGTTGTTCTTATCGTCGAGAGTATTACTATCAGTGTGGCTCTTTTTTTACTACGACGAACATTTTCACTGTTGTCACTACGTATGATCTATTGTTGATATGCTTGTGACGATCACTAGCCTTATTCCGTTTATTCTGGCTAGCATGGATGCCACGGAAAATCTGCCGGACCTTTTGGATTAAGTCTCTGAGTGAGTGTGTTTCCCATCGGAAGCCACTGCGAGCTTTTCTCAGAGTGGTCGGACTGCTAAGAGTACATCACAGAACCCTAAACCCTAAACCCTAAACCTAGAACCCTAGAACCCTAGAACCCTAGAACCCTAGAACCCTAGAACCAACCCTAGAAGCCTAGAAGCCTAGAAGCCTAGAAGCCTAGAACCCTAGAACCTTAGAACCTTAGAACCCTAAACCCTAAATCCTAAACCCTAAATCCTAAACCCTAAACCCTAAACCCAGTTCTGACTTTGTTCACGTCGAAGGCCCATCAAGCCGACGGGCAATCTTGTAAACGTGGCTGTGGCATCACTGGGGAGAGCGAAGCATGCCGAACTCGCCATGGTGGATGTCCTCCTTTGACTCAGAGGTCTCGCATTTGATGTCGAAGCGCTCCGTGGTCTTGTAGCCGAAGCGCTCATAGATGGCCACATTCCTCTCGCCCGAAGTCTCCAGCCAAAGCGGCAGGTGTCGGCTGTCCGCCCAAGCGCTCACAAAGCGCATCAACTTTCCACAGAAGCCCATTCCTTGTGCATCCGGATCCACTGCCACAACCTTCACATGGGCATGAGGACCCTTAACATACTTGCCCTTCACCTCTTCGAGGGCATCTTGAGCTGCAAAAGCCCTGGTTTTCATTGCCCAGAAGGCTTCGCCTGCATCGCTCTTGGGTGGCAAGCCTCCTGCAAAGAAGCCTCGCACCTGTTCGAGGTGGCTCGAAAGTCCTGAAGGGATACCGTCCGAGTACAGAGCCACAAGCACCACAGCCCCCATGCTGCCATCCGGTTTCAGCCCAGCTACCGCAAAGCCACCGTGAGCAGCGACCATGGACCACTCCATCTTCATCATCCAATCGAAGATGCTCTTGCGCTTGGGGTCATCCCATTTCTCCCTTAAGGATGGCCCCACGACCCAATCCATCGTACCTTCCGGAGCTGTGGTGGCCGTTCCACAGAAAGATCGGGACATCACCGCAATGGCTTCGCCGTTCTCTTTGATGGACTCCGAGATCGAACCATAAGTCTTGTGACCCAAAACCTATACTGATACTCCCTTAGAAGCTTAATACAAATAACATTCTTAATGTCCTCTTGGGTTTTATACAAAGAAAAACAAAAAATGATTCCCAAGGGGGGATATAGAAACCTGCGTCATGCCAGGGCCGACCTCCACCTCGACCTGCGAAACATTGCTGCCCATGGCTTTTTCGCGCGAGCTTTGAGTAGAAAAAGAAAAACCTGCTGCTCGGGCCTGAGGCTGAGGCCCGTGGCCATCTCAGAATGTAGCTTTTCGGGTAAACCCTAAACCCTAAACCTAAACCCTAAATCCTAAACCCTAAACCCTAAACCCTAAACCCTAAACCCTAAACCCTTGAAGGCTTGGTGTTGATGGTCAAACTAATTTGGACTGCGGGGTCTGCTGCGAGGAGAAAGGAGGAGAACTGGCCCCGCGGAGAGTATCGGGAGCAAAGCTACTCGTAGCAGAGTGTCGAAGTGCTTATCTGCTGAGGAATTTTGGGACCCTGAACCCCTAAACCCCAGACCCCTTTCAACCCTAAACCCCCCAAAAAGCCCCGAAACCCGTCCAAAACCGAAACCCTAAGCCCTAAACACGGCATACGGGGCCTGGGGTTGTGCGACTACGGGTTGCGAGGTTGGAGAATTTATTGAAACCGTCCTGGCATCTCTGGACGACTCCAGGGTCCGGACGAGTTCTGGCATCCTCCGCCACTCACCGAGCATGCGCGTCCTGGGGGGGGGGGGGGGGGGGGGGGCGGGGTGGTTCTGATAGAAACTTTATGCTGGTACATGTATGTATGTGTATATATATATATATACATAATGTATATATATATATATATATGTATATGTATTTTCTTACGTATAGTACTATACTTATATATATATATATATATTTATTTATTTATTTATAGGGATACCTTTAATACTTTTGAGGGTTCAGGGAATACAGGTGCCCCAAGCCCTCTTTTCCCTGAAACCATGGCTTGAGATGTGAGGGTTCCTTGGATTGCTAGGACTTGAATTGAAGGCAGCAAGTGCCAGACCGCAGGAGACTTTCGAGGTTTAGGGTTTAGGGTTTAGGGTTTAGGGTTTAGGGTTTAGGGTTTAGGGTTTAGGGTTTAGGGTTTAGGGTTTAGGGTTTAGGTGCTAGAAGTCGTGGTCCTATAAACCTGACCCTCAACCCCAACCCCTGAAACCCCTCAACCCCGACGCACCTAAAGCCCCTGAGGGCCGGGAAGCCCCGAAAATCATTGAAAACTTGGCAACTCCTGGGACTCTGAACACTAAACTCTCTGAGCCCGGTAAACTCCGTAAACTCCGTAAACCCCTCAACCCTAAACCCGAAAGCCCCTAAGCCCCCCAGACCCCGAACCCCTCTGAGCAGATCGGCTGCTGGAGCGCTTCAGAGCCCAAGCAGTGCAGCTCCTGGCAAGGGTTTAGGCTTCAGGGCTTTCGAGCTTTACTTGGGGTTTGGGCTTAGGGCCTAGGGTTTCGGGGGTTTCGGTTTATGCTTACCCCTAAACCCTAAACCCTAAACCCTAAACCCTAAACCCTAAACCCTAAACCCTAAACCCTAAACCCTAAACCCTAAGGTTTTTAGAGGTTGGGAGTCCGGGTGCGTCATGCGAGGCGCGCTCTCGTGCGTAGACAGCCTTCCAGGCGGCACCCTTTGTTGACGTCCCAAGCATTCTCAAGGCAGGCCGAGGCTTCGACCCTAAGCCCCTAAACCCCTAAACCCTAAACCCTAAACCCTAAACCCTAAACCCCTAAACCCTAAACCCTAAACCCTAAACCCCAAACGCATACACCCTCAACCCTCGACCCTCAACCCTCAACCCTAAATCCCTCTGTTTTGTTTAGGTTCGGAAGTCGCCCCGCCCGGAAGGTGCGAGCATTTTAGGGGGACCAGGGCCACCAGGAGCTTCGGTTGCCACCGCGGAAGGGTTTAGGGTTTTGTTGCTTTGCCCCGCTGAGGTAGGAGTTTGGGGGCTAAGGGTTTAGGGTTTAGGGCTAGGGGTTTGGGGTTCAGGGCTTGCACACCTTTCCGTGCGCACCACCACGCAGGCGTATGTTGTGGTGCGAGCCAATACGCAATGCTCCCGCCCGACCCACCTACTCACATTCTAACCTTGGCGGGTTTAGGGATCTTCTTGGACTTGATTGTGAGCGACCCCCCCCCCCCCTGACCTCCAAAATCTCCAGAAGGCCCAGGCAGGAGGGCCCCCCTCGAGGGTCCAGAAGGCCCATGCAGGAATTCTATCTGTATCCTTATGGACGAGGCATGTACAATAGCACTCCTCTCCCTCTCAAAACATGTTCAATGTTCAATACTCAGAGTCAAGCCCAGGACCTCAAAAGCTACCAAGAGCAACATCCACACCACTGTGGATGAGGTCTGTCCCCAAGAGGGTCCACAAAAAAGGCCCCAAAAGTTTGGGCAGGGGGTGCTGCCCAACCCGCACTAGGTCGCCACACAAAAAGGCCCAGGCAGGAGGGCTCCCCGAGGCGCCAAATTGCCCAGGCCTTGAGCAACAAGAACGCCGAAACACCCAGCCCGTAAAGGCGCAGGCCCCAAAAGGTTCCAAAAAGCTCAGGCAGCACCCAAATCCGAGAGGCCCTTAGAATGCTTGGGAGCCTGAACTTTCCCGTTTATAAGGGGATCTTAATCAAGGGGGGTCTCCGATCCCATTCTGCCTGAAAAATTGGGAAAAAGCTGCCGTTTACAAGGCCCTGCAAGGCCTCAACACAAAAGATGACCCTGGCTGAGAGGGATTAGAGGCCCTGGAGACTTGAGCACCCTTGAGCACCCTTGACAGGGCACCTCCACCCTCGCAAACCTGAAGGGAACCGGCCACTTTAGGGTTTAGGGTTTAGGGTTTAGGGTTTAGGGTTTAGGGTTTAGGGTTTAGCACACCCCACTTTTTCCGAGCTCCAATGTCAGGGACCATCTTGACCACTCGGAAGGACATGGCAGACCAATACACATATGTTTAGGGTTTAGGGTTCAGGGCTTAGGCTTTCAATTTCTATAGACCCAAACCCCTCGAAACCGGACGACCAAAACGGTGTCTCTTGCAAGGCTCAAAACATCCAAGGCTAGGAAACCAGGACTTAGGGTTAGAGGCAAGATTGAGGGCCTCAGGATTTACAGGATTCCGATATCGGACCTAGGGGCGGTTGAGGAGTCTGCTCGGGGCTCTGGGCTAAGAATTAAACTATGCTCTTTTTTTGGGTGGTCTTCTCGTGCAATTATAACGGGACCCTAAGCGAATAGCCCCGCCGATAAACCCTGTAACCCTATAAACCCGATAAACCCCATAAACCCTGTAAACCCCATAAACCCTTTAAACCCCATAAACCCTATGAACCCCATAAACCCCATAAACCCTATAAACCCTATAAACCCTATAAACCCTATGAACCCTATGAACCCTATGAACCCTATACACCCTATAAACCCTATAAACCCTATGAACCCTATAAACCCCATAAACCCCAATCCCTAAACCCTATAAACCCTAAGCCCTTTTCCGGTCCAGACATAAGAAGCTGAGGAAGATGTGCACCGTGACGAGAAACGTCAAGAACTCAGAGGGGCAATTTGTGGGAGGGGGGGTGGGGGGGGGTGGGGGGGGGGGCGGGGGCGGGGTTGGTCTGGGGTGTTTCAGGTGCAGGGAACTGGGTTCAGGATTTAGGGGCTTAGGGTTTCGAGTTTAGGGCTTCGGGCTTAGGCTTCAGGGTTTAGGGTGGCTCGTGCTTCTTGGAGTACCTTCACGGGCCGATGTCCCCTTTTGCCGGGGTGGGGGGGCTTGCTCGTCACGCAAAGGGCCCAACCTCGAACCCTAAACCCCAAACCCTAAAGCCTGAACCCTAACCCCCAAAGCCCAAACCCTAAACCCCAAACCCTCAACCCTAAACCCTAGCCCTAAACCCCAAACATGTGTTCCTGGGAGAGCCTTCGCTGGAAGAACCCCAGAGTCTTGGCAGCTTCCGGCTCTCAGGTTTAGGGTTTAGGGTTTAGGGTTTAGGGTTTAGGGTTTAGGGTTAGGGTTAGGGTTTAGGGTTTAGGGTTTAGGGTTTAGGGTTTAGGGTTTAGGGTTTAGGGTTTAGGGTTTAGGGTTTAGGGTTTAGGGTTTAGGGTTTAGGGTTTAGGGTTTAGGGTTTAGGGTTTAGGGTTTAGGGTCAGAGAACCTGAGAGGGCTAAGGCTGTGGCAGCACACCGGGATGTATCGTAGTAGATGTAGTCGTACCGCACAAACCTGCCGCAGACTCATGGGCTGCTGGGTCAACCCTAAACCCTAAACCCCAAACCCCAAACCCCAAACCCTAAACCCTAAATCCACCCTAAACCCTAAGCCCTTATAAACACTAGACGGAAAAAAAGGCGGCCAGCCGCGCGGCAATTTCCGTGTATGTTATACCTGTACTGGGATATATGGGCAAAGCTCAGATCGCAGGTTGGATGGTCACGACCAATCCTGGAACCCCAGCTAGGATTCCCCCCTCCCCCCAAAAAAAAACATACCAAATACTCTCTGTTGGCACTTAAAGCCTAAATACCAAAGTAATCTCGTAATTAAAGTGTAGGTACAAGTATAACAGGACTGTATTTCTACTTTTTCAGGTTTCTGAAGCTGACCCCAACTAGCCCTAAGCCTGTGAAACCTTAAGGGGAATTTTGAGTAAGACCTTGAAATTCCCTACATGTACAATCTATTGAATTTCCCGCAATTGATCTTCTACGCTTCTTCTCTTTGAAGGGGGAGGGGGGCACGTGAAAGGTCGAGGGTTTACAAGGTTGTGAGGGCTTGCGGAAGTTAACTAAAAAGTTTTAAGGACTTGGCAGGGTTTCGAGGGCTTCTATAGATTTAGGCCTTCCAAACCCTCGAACCCTAAACCCTAAACCCTAAACCCTAAACCCTAAACCCTAAGCCCTAAACCCTAAACCCTAAACCCTAAACCCTAAACCCTAAACCCTAAACCCTAAACCCTACCAGCAGGGGGGCGCCTCAAGGGCAACACTCCAATGCAGTAGGCAGCTTCGAGGCTGTGGTATCCGCACCGTCTGAGCCTTGACTGGTTTCGGGTTTAGGGTTTAGGAGTAAGAGCTCTGGGGCGCTAGGGGCTTTCAAGGTGGTCGGGTTTTGGGGTAAGGGCTGGTGGCGCTGGGGTTATGGGATCTAGACCCTCGCCGTATTCGAAGGCCCATACTCCCAGGTCCTAAGCCCTCAGTCCCTGAGGGTTTAGGGTCTACGTGTAGGGTTTAGGGTTTAGGGTTTAGGGTTTAGGGTTTAGGGTTTAGGGTTTAGGGTTTAGGGTTTAGGGTTTAGGGTTTAGGGTTTAGGGTTTAGGGTTTAGGGGTGCAAGATACACCTAAAAGGTCCCTCTAAACCGCCCCCCCCCCCCGCTCCCAGCTGCCCCCAAAACCTTGCACCCTACATCCATATAATGGCCAATCTCTGAGGGATTGTTGGCAGTTTGGGTGTCCACCCCAATAAAGGACACCTCGAAATAGGTAGGTAGAAAATAGGAGATAGCAGGCTGCATTTCGAGAATGAAGGTATGCATAGCGTACACACAGTACATACAACATGTTGGGTTCGCCTGTTGAGGGGTCCCGTATGCCTATAGTTTCACTTCTCATGGCAGAGGAATAGTACTCCTAACTATTTTGGGCTAGACCCCAAACCCTAAACCCTAAACCCTAAAACCTAACCCTGAACCCTGAACCCTAAACCCTAAACCCTAAACCCTAAACCCTAGACCCTAAACCCTAGACCCTAGACCCTAGACCCTAAACCCTAAACCCTAAACCCTAAACTCTGCGGCCGAAAGGGCATGTTGAAGATCTCGGCCGTGAAAACGTTGGTCTGTGATTTCCTGAGCTTCAGATATGGTGTAGAAGGAGGGTTTAGGGTTTAGGGTTTAGGGTTTCGGGTTTAGGGCTTAAGGTGACCCCTAGAAGGGACCCTTCATCTTATTCCCCGATACAACCCCCAATGTATACCTTACATAGTCCCTATATACCTAAGTCGCCCCTGAATTTCCCTTTTGAAGACCTTATAGGGTCCCTATATACCTGAGCAGCCCCTGAATGAATAACCCCTAAGGTCCCTTATAAGAGTCCCTCCTTTAGTCCCTTGATTCGGTCTTGTAAAGTTCTGAGTACCCGAAGCCCCCCTAAGACCGTGAAGCAATGAACCCTACCGCCCACACAAAGCCTCAAAACCCTAAACCCTAAACCCTAAACCCTAAGCCCTAAGCCCTAAGCCCTAAGCCCGAAGCCCGAAGCCCGAAGCCCTAAACCCTAGCCTAAACAAGAAAGCCTTAAGACTTTCTACTCCAAAGCCGCCGAACCCTTAGAAGACCCTCAAGAACGCGCGCAAAAGCACCCGACAACCAAAACCCAAAATGCAAAAACCAAAGGTTCAAGGTTGAGGGGTGTACTGGTTTAGGGTGTAGAGTTTTTGGTCTCAGGGCTCAGGGCTTCTCAAAGTTGTCCTTAGCTGTGTAAGTCCCCAGATGTTCTAAGCCCAATCCCTACACCCCAAACCCCAAACCCCAAACCCCAAACCCTAAACCCCAAACCCTAAACCCTAAACCCTAAACCCTAAACCCCAAACCCCAAACCCTAAACCCTAAACCGCAGTCGGCGGTCAATCGCAAGACGCGTGCGGCAGACCTGAGGCCATGGCAGGTAGCCGTGATAGAAGAGCACGCTCAGAATCAACGGTAACCTCAAGACCAGAACCCCTAAAGGGTGCCTAAACCCTAAACCCTAAACCCTAAATCCTCAACCCTCAACCCTCAACCCAACACCCTAAGCCCTAGGCCCTAAACCCTGAACCCTGAACCTGCACCCTAACCCCGAAATCCTAAACCCTACACCCTAAACCCCATGTAAGTGCTGCTGGTGAGCGGTTACCTTAGGATTATAGCTTCTGGGAACCGTCCTGTGGTTCGGGCGTTAGGGTTGTGGGCTGAAAAGAATGGCAGGGTTTTTTGGGGTTTGAGGCTTTGGGGTTTTAGGGTTTTAGGGTTTAGGGTTGATATAGGGTTTTAGGGCTTAAGGGGTTTAGATGGTTTTAGGGTTTGTGGGTTTGTTGGGTGTTTAGGGTTTTAGGGTGCTTTCAAACTATTTTGGGATGCTATGCTTCAGAAGCCCCACCAGGCGCTGTGTCCATCTGATCTGCCTGTTTTCTTCGGGCTCACTGAGATCCCCCGAACCACAAGCCCTAAACCCTGCACCCTGAACCCTAAACCCTAAACCTATACCCTGAGTGAACCCTACAGCCTGGCCCCAAAATCCCCCCCCCCCCCCTCCTCCCCCCTGCCCATCATCCCGCTCCGAGGCGTGTGCGCCAGATAGACGCCTGCAAGCGAGTCCTGCGGGTGTGGGGCAGAGCTTCAGGGTGTCAGGGGTCCGGGGTTCGGCGTATAGGGTTCAGAGTTTGGGGTTTAGGGTTTCCGGGTTCAGGGTTTTGGGTTTGGGGTTTAGCGCAACTTTGAGAGCAAAAGCCCTGAGCCCTAAACCTACAAAGGCCAACGACATCGCCGGAGCCCTGAACAAAAACATGCTCGGGGCCCAACCATCTGGAGATGGCACGGCGTTGAGCTCTATGCCTAAACCCTAAACCCTAAACCCTAAACCCTAAACCCTAAACCCTAAACCCTAAACCCTAAACCCTAAACCCTAAACCCTAAACCCTAAACCCTAAACCCTAAACCCTAAACCCTAAACCCTAAACCCTAAACCTAACATGCCAGTCCATGAGAGGGCTCCAAACCCTCAACCCTAAACTGAAAACCTATGAGCCTCAACCCTAAACCGAAAACCCCCAAAGCCTGAAACAAAAGGAGCCAAAACCCTAAACCCTAAACCCTAAACCCTAAACCCTAAACCCTAAACCCTAAACCCGAGCTCTCCTGCATGGCAAGAGTGAGCCCGCAGTACAGGGAGTCCACGGTAACGAAGAACAGGGTGAGATGACACCTTGCACGTCTGAAGGGCAGTTCAGGGTTTAGGGTTTAGGGTTTAGGGTTTAGGGTTTAGGGTTTAGGGTTTAGGGTTTAGGGGGCATTGCTGTGACTCACGGGTGCCCTGATGGGTCCATGCATATCGCCCCCCCCCTATGCCACCTGTCTATTGGCTTAGGGGCCTCAATGATTAGAATAGGGTAAGAAAAGGGACCAGTAATTTGGCCTCAGTGAGTAGAATAGGGTTGTATAAAGGGACCATAATAAGGGAATGATATTCGTGATTATTCCGACCCCTATAGCAGATCGCCTGCTGGTGACCTGCACGCGTCGAGGTTGGCCCCGCGGCGCTCTGAAAAAAAACCCAAAACCTAAAGACGATCACCGTCAGCCCATTGAGGGGACATGGACAATATCTCTCGAAGTATATGACTCGAGTAAGCTACGTCTTTTTAGTCCAACTGCATGAGGGATGACCTGCTGACCCGAAACCCAGAGCCCCCTCAACCCCAAAAAACCTAAATCCGTGCGAAGAAACCGCTCATTCTGATGCATTCCATAGCGCCGGTCTGCTCCCTTTATGTTGTTGGACTCTATGCCCTAAGCTTTGCACACCCCAGGTTCCAGCCTAGACCCGAAAAAAACAACCCAAACCTTCAAGGAAGCTGTAGCAACCTCCCTCCTTTCAAGGGGGTTTAGGGTTTAATTAGGGTTTAGGGCTTAGGGTTTAGGATTTAGGGCTCCCTCCCTCCCTCCCTCTCTCTCTCTCTCTCTCTGAAAGCTGATTCGCCATTCATGTGTCGGATCTTTAGGCCCGATTGCTCCGCACTTAAATTAAAGCAGTCGGACTGCCCAATGCTCTCAGTGGCGTGTGATTGTGCCACATGTGCACCCTAAACCCTAAACCCTAAACCCTGAACCCTGAACCCTAAACCCTAAACACTGATTTTATAAACCCTAACCCTAAACCCTGGAGCCTAAAGAAACTGCCCAACTGAGACGGTGGTTGGAGGATGATTCTGAGACCGGCACGCAAAGCGAACTCCGTGAGCATCCGAGAACTGTGTCATGCGCCAGAGAAAGAACCTTCGCAACAAACAGCCATTAGGGTTTAGGGTTTAGGGTTTAGGGTTTAGGGCCATCGTTCTGCAAGTGCCACGCAAGCCTCAACCCAAAACCCTACACCCCCCGAAACCCCTGAACCGTAAATCCTAAACGCCCCAAACCCTCCGAAACCCACAGCCCGAAGTCCCTACCGAAACCGTAGAAAGCCTAAACCCGAAATCCCTACTGTAGGAGCCGGAAAAGTTAGAACAGGGTTTTGGGGGGTTATTATCGTATATGTATAAGGGCCATAAGGGAAAATTCTTGGTAATTACCCTATACCCTAAACCCTAAACCCTCAACCCTCAAACCAAAAAAGCACTTGCAAAGGGGTCATCGAGTTGATGCTTTAGAGGGCTTAGGGTCTCTAGGGTTCAAGGTCGCTAGGGTTTAGGGTTTAGGGTTTAGGGTTTAGGGTTTAGGGTTTAGGGTTTAGGGTTTAGGGTTTAGGGTTCAAGGTTTGTAGGGTTTAGGAGGGTTCGAGGTCTCTAGGGTTTGGGTCGCTAGGGATTAGGTCTCTAGGGTCTAGGGTCTCTGTGGCTTAGGGTCTCGAGGATGTCAGGGGCTTTAGGGTTTCTGGATTAGGGTCGTTTGGGTTTTCGGGCTCACCTTCCTAAACCTCTGGGTTTAGGGTTTAGGGTTTAGGGTTTTAGGGTTTAGGGTTTAGGGTTTAGGGTCTAGGGTTGTAGACAGCTTGCTGCTTTGTCCTTCCGAGTCGGCCACCAAATCCGTTGAGCGAAGAAGAACATGGTAAGAAAAATCAAGTGGAAGTTGCTACCTCGGTTCAGGTTTCGGGTTTAGGGTCTAGGGTTTAGGCGGTTTAGGGTTTAGGGTTTCCTCTAGCCAGGATCGCAGCCTGCGACCCAACCCCAGGGTTTTGGGTTCAGGGGCTTCTGGTGTGGGGTTCAGGCGCTTCGGATTTGGTTTGGGGTTTAGGGTTTGGGGTTTGGGGTTTGGGGTTTAGGGTTTAGGGTTTAGGGTTTAGGGTTTAGGGCTTGGGGCTTGGGGACTTAGGGGTTTCAACGACGTCGACCTTCGTCGAAGGGGGTGGGAAGGGCACCAAGGCAGAGGGCCTTTCTGCACCTTCAACCTAACCCTAAACCCGAAACCCTAAACCCTAAACCCTAAACCCTAAACCCCAAACCCTAAACCCTAAACCGCTTATGAGGGCTTAGGGTTTGGGGTTTTGTGTCCGAACTACTTCGGATCCTACAGAAGGGGTTTGTGTAGGGAAACTGTTCGCAAAGCCAAGCTGCAGACACAGATCCATCTCTAAACTGCCTGCAGTTCCTCCCTGTATTTTATAGGGTTTAGGGTTTAGGGTTTAGGGTTTAGGGTTTAGGGTTTAGGGTTTAGGGTTTAGGGGTATCGATCCAGGCGTGTTCGTGGAAGACTCAAGGGCTTAGGGCGAAGGGTTTAAGGAGGGCTCTAGGGGTTACGTAGAAGTGCTTAAGAATCTCAAAGCCATTGAGTAGCAGATCGGACCTCATACACCCTGAACCCGTTCAAGGCTGAAGAAATGCAATCTCCGTTTCAACACCCACTAACCCTAAACCCTACACCAGAACGTCTCTGAAATAGCTCCTGCTTAATTTTCCAAACAAAAGAACCCGTGCTCGCGCACACACACACACACACACAATCTCACTCTCTCACACTCTCACGCTCTCACGCTCTCACACTCATACGCGCTCACTCACAAACACACGCTCACGAACTCACACACAAACACACACTCACGCTCTCGCACACTCACGCACTGACACGCATTCGCACCCACACTCACCGCAGCTAGGGCGCTTTGGATGCTCAGGCGCGTGATGTTGTAGTTCTGCAGCAGGAGATACAGGACCTGCCGTCTGCAGGTTGCGGGGGGGGGGGGGGGGGGGTGGTTTGGTTTGACATGGTTTAACTAGGGCTTAGTCAGAACAGAACTGATACCATCCTAACAGACCGCGAACGTCAGCTGTATGACTCAGTTTGCCCAGAAGAGCTCTGACTCCGTACTCTTGGAGCCACAAGGTCATTCCACGACCTAAACCCTAAACCCTAAACCCTAAACCCTAAACCCTAAACCCTAAACCCTAAACCCGAAACCCTAAACCCTGAACCCTAAACCCTAAACCCTAAATAGCCATCACCCAGGTCTTACGGCCTCTCGCGCTTCCAGAATCCCCGTTCCAAACCGCACCGCAAGCCCAAAACCAAAACCGAAGTACCCTACACCCTAAACCCTAAACCCTAAACCCTAAACACTAAACCCTACACCCTAAACCCTAAACCCAAAGGGTTTAGGGCTCATGGGGCTTCTAGCAGCCTAGGGCCGCTGAGGTTGGCCCCTGCTACAAGCCTCTGTTCAAAAATGTTCCTAAGTATGATCCTCTATCAGGGCTGCAGGCACGTTGAAACCCGGAAGCCTTTGACTCAATCAGGGTTTGGGGTTTCGGGGGTTTAGGGGGTTTAGGGGGGTTTAAGGGGGGTTTAAGGGGGGCTAAAGGGGGTTAAGGGGGGTTTAAGGGGGGTTAAGGGGGGTTAAGGGGGGTTAAGGGGGGTTAAGGGGGGTTAAGGGGGGTTAAGGGGGGTTAAGGGGGGTTAGGGTTTAGGGTTCAGGGTTTAGGGTTTAGGGTTTAGGGCTTAGGGCTTAGGGTTTAGGGTTTAGGGTTGCCCTAAACCCGGCCTGTGTGCCCCAGTGCGTGATCTCTCCCACCCAGTCATGGCTCTCCGTCTGCTGCAAGTGCCGGAGGATGGAATCCTTGGCCCAAAGCAGATGTCAGGGCGTTGAGTCTGAGGAATGCTTACGGTTTAGGGTTTAGGGTTTAGGGTTTAGGGTTTAGGGTTTAGGGTTTAGGGTTTAGGGTTTAGGGTTTAGGGCCACCAAAAAGCAAAAACTTGGGTATGGAAGGGACGGATGTATAGAAGGCAAATCACTAGAGTACGAAGCCCCTAAAGGGACCATGGTCGGTTAGAACAACCCCTCCCTATGCTAAGTTACTGTTTGGTTGGCCCTAAACCCTAAACCCTAAACACTAAACTCTAAACCCTAAACCCTAAACCCTACACCCTAAACCCTAAACCCGAAACCCCAACCCTAAACCCTAAACCCTGAACCCTGAACCTTATCCAGGCCTAAACCCTAAACCCTAAACCCTAAACCCTAAACCCTAACCCTAACCCTAAACCCTAAATCCTGAACCCTGAACTACAGAAACGGGAGACGACAGGGGGCCCCACCACCTTTTGGATGCAAGTCGGGGACTCGTAGTAGTGCTGCGGCCTGGAGAACTTCCGCGGATAGAAGGTGGGAAGGTTTAGGGTTTAGGGTTTAGGGTGTAGGGTTTAGGGTTTAGGGTTGTTTAGGGTTTAGGGTTTAGAGGGTTTAGAGGGGTTAGAGGGTTTAGGGTGTAGGGTTTAGGGTTTAGGGGGTTCGGGGGATGTTGAACAACTTGCAACCATTCATGCATATATATATATATATAAATAATGTGAGGTATATTGTGTACGCTACTAGTGCTATGAAGTGAGAGTGAGAACAACAGCCACGGTGGCAGCAATTACAGCAACACCCTAAACCATACCGCTCACTCACTAAACCCTGAAGCCTAAAACCTAATGAATCCTAACCCCCGAACCGCCACACCCTACAGCTGTGGGGTGAGGGTTTAGGGAAGCTTAGGGAGGTTTAGGGAGTAGTGGGGAGCATTATTGGGTTACACACCCCGCCTTGAACCCCCCCCCCCCCTCCCTTGAGGACGCTACTAAACCCTAAACCCTAAACCCTAAACCCTAAACCCTAAACCCTAAACCCTAAACCCTAAACCCTAAACCCTAAACCCTAAACCCTGAACCCTGAACCCTGAACCCTGAACCCTGAACCCTGGGCCCTGCCTGTAGAGCTGTGCCGCCTGGCCCGACTTGGACTCCCCAGGCCTTTGTCAGGCTTCTTTCGAGTTTAGGGTTTAGGGCTTAGGGCTTAGGGTTTAGGGTTTAGGGTTTAGGAGGGGTTTGGGGTTTAGGGTTTAGGGTTTGGGGCTTAGGGTTTGGGATTTCGGGTTTAGACCGTTTAGGGTTTGGGGTTTAGGGTTTGGGGTTTAGGGGAAAAGGGTTTAGGGTTTGGAGGTTCGGGTTTAGACTTTAGGGCTTGTGCGGTCCAGGGGTTAAAGATTAGAGTTTAGGGCCCCCGATAGATTCCTTAAGAACCCGACAGCTACTCTCCTGCGGGCTCTTAGTGTACCCCTTGATGGATTTTCAGGTAACCTACAAAGAACTTTTTCTTTGTAGGTGATGACACCGGCGAGGCCTACGAAAGCCCTCAACCGGATGTCAAGAAGTATGCTGAACTGCGAGTAAGGGTAAGGGCTTAGGTTTTAGGGTTTAGGGTTCCCTACCCCGAGATCCTACTTAAAGTCTCAGTTACCCAAAAAATCTCGAAACTTTTGGGGCTGCAGGGTGCTAGCGGACACCCCAAAAGAGGATTAACAAACAAAAAAACACCCAAACCCCTCAACCCCTAAATCCTACAAACCACTACACCCCTAAACCCGTCACCCCCTCAACACCAAACCCCTCAACCCCTAAATCCTACAAACCACTAAACCCCTAAACCCCTCAACCCCCTCAACCCCGAAACCTTGGGGTGCTCCATTTACTAGCACTAGTACCCCCGATTCTAATCCCCATTAAGGACTGCTAGTATAAGGGCGAACAATCCCAACCTAAACCCCGAAACCCTGAACCCTAAACCCCTAAACCCCTAAACCCCCAAACCCCTAAACCCCTAAACCCCTAAACCCCCAAACCCCAAACCCTAAACCCTAAACCCTAAACCCTAAACCAACCCCTAAACCCCTAAACCCCAAACCCCAAACCCCAAACCCCTAAACCCTAAACCCTAAACCCTAAACCCTAAACCTCTCCTACCATATAATTATAAACCTTAATGGTATTCGTGGGCAAGGCCCAAATATTCGTGGGCAAGGCCCAAAGATTCGTGGGCAAGGCCCAAATATTCGTGGGCAAGGCCCAAAATCCGGATTTTGGGCCTTGCCCACGAATTTTTGGGCCTTGCCCACGAATATTTGGGCCTTGCCCACGAATTTCTGGGGTTGCTGGTTCGTGGGCAAGGCCCAAAACTTCGTGGGCAAGGCCCAAAATTTTTGTGGGCAAGGCCCAAATATTCGTGGGCAAGGCCCAAATATTCGTGGGCAAGGCCCAAATATTCGTGGGCAAGGCCCAAGTATTCGTGGGCAAGGCCCAAATATTCGTGGGCAAGGCCCAAGTATTCGTGGGCAAGGCCCAAAAATTCGTGGGCAAGGCCCAAGGCCCACAATGCCCTTGAGACCCTAAACCGTTGAGCCCCTAAACCCTTGAGACCCTAAACACTTGAGACCCTAACTAGGGTTTCAGGGCCTCAAGGCCTGGCGTTTAAGGTTTCAGGGCCTCAAGGGTGGCCCCAAGGCATGGCGTTTAGGGTTTCAAGGCCTCACGGCCTGTGTTTAGGGTTTCAGGGGCTCAGGGCCTGTGTTTAGGGTTCCAGGGCCCAGCGTTTAGGGTTTCAAGGCTTCAGGGCCTGTGTTTAGGGTTTCAGGGCCTCAGCCTGTGTTTAGGGTTTCAGGGCCCAGCGTTTAGGGTTTCAAGGCCTCAAAGCCTGTGTTTAGGGTTTCAGGGCCTCAGGGCCTGTGTTTAGGGTTTCAGGGTCCAGCGTTTAGGGTTTCAGGGCCTCAGGGCCTGTGTTTAGGGTTTCAGGGCCCAGCGTTAGGGTTTCAAGGCCTCAGGGCTGTGTTTAGGGTTTCAGGGCCTCAGGGCCTGTGTTTAGGGTTTCAGGGCCCAGCGTTTAGGGTTTCAAGGCCCTCAGGGCCTGTGTTTAGGGTTTCAGGGCCTCAGGGCCTGTGTTTAGGGTTTCAGGGCCCAGCGTTTAGGGTTTCAAGGCCTCAAAGCCTGTGTTTAGGGGTTTCAGGGCCTCAGGGCCTGTGTTTAGGGTTTCAGGGCCCAGCGTTTAGGGTTTCAAGGCCTCAGGGCCTGTGTTTAGGGTTTCAGGGCCTCAGGGCCTGTGTTTAGGGTTTCAGGGCCCAGCGTTTGAGGGTTTCAAGGCATCAGGGCCTGTGTTTAGGGTTTCAGGGCCTCAGGGCCTGTGTTTAGGGTTTCAGGGCCCAGCGTTTGGGGTTTCAAGGCTTCAGGGCCTGTGTTTAGGGTTTCAGGGCCTCAGGGCCTGTGTTTAGGGTTTCAGGGCCCAGCGTTTAGGGTTTCAAGGCTTCAGGGCCTGTGTTTAGGGTTTCAAGGCCTCAGGGCCTGTGTTTAGGGTTTCAGGGCCTCAGGGCCTGTGTTTAGGGTTCCAGGGCCCAGCGTTTAGGGTTTCAAGGCTTCAGGGCCTGTGTTTAGGGTTTCAGGGCCTCAGGGCCTGTGTTTGGGTTTCAGGGCCCAGCGTTTAGGGTTTCAAGGCTTCAGGGCCTGTGTTTAGGGTTTCAGGGCCTCAGGGCCTGTGTTTAGGGTTTCAAGGCCTCAGGGCCTGTGTAGGGTTTCAGGGCCCAGCGTTTAGGGTTTCAAGGCCTCAGACCCTCAGGGCCTCAGGGCCTGTGTTTAGGTTTCAGGGCCCAGCGTTTAGGGTTTCAAGGCCTCAAGGCCTGTGTTTAGGGTTTCAAGGCCTCAACGCCGTGTTTTTTTCAAGTTTTTCAGGGTTTTTCAAGGTTTTTCAATGTTTTTTAAGGTTTTTCCATGTTTCTTCGGGTGTTTTCCGGGTTTTTCTGAGGAAGGGCTGCCCCCGCGACCTTTTCACAGCTTAATTTCGGTCAAGGGGGGTCGTATTTTTGGATTTTAAAGGCAAAATAGTCTTTGGAGACCCTCCTTGCCTCAAACTCCGACCCCCCCTTGAGAGGGAAAGTTTGCCTCAAAAAACACCCCAAAAGGGACCTCAGGCTTGGCCTAGACCCGCAATGAAAATGCGAATTTTTAGTACTGAAATCGAGGGTTCTGGGTGGCCTCTCGTTTTCTGGGTTTTTGTGTTTTTCAAGTGTTTCAAGACTTTTCCGCGACCTTTTTCACAATGATTTTGGTCAGGGGGGGGGGGTCATTTTTCGATTTTAAAGGCAAAACAATCTTCGGAGACCCCCCCTTGCCTCGAACTCCGACCCCCCCATGAGGGAAAATTTGCTTCCAAAAACACCCCAAATGGGGGGGGACCCCAGGCTTTTTTTTCTCTCCTTCTTTTTTTCAGGGTTTTTTCATTTTTTTAAATTTTTTTCAAGGTTTGAGCCTCAGTTTAGGATTTCAAGACCTCAAAGCCTCGCGTGGTTTAGTATCTCCACCTCCTCGTTTGTTAAGTGGAAGTCATTCATTTTGTTATTGAACCATCCTAATAAAAAGAAGAAACTTTTATTTCTTAATGTTATGGGAACTTCGGGTGGGTGGGTATTTTTCGATGTTCTAAACACAGAGCCTAAACGAGAAACTGCTCGACCAGGAGCTCTTGAACCCTAAACCCTAAACCCTAAACCCTAAACCCTAAACCCTAAACCCTAAACCCTAAACCCTAAACCCTAAACCCTAAACCCTAAACCCTAAACCCTAAACCCTAAACCCTAAACCCTAAACCCTAAACCCTAAACCCTAAACCCTCAAGACAAAATAAATAGAAATTGTATGTGGTATCGTTCTGAATTTTCAAGATATTTGTCTAAACAGCTGACATACAGAGTTTAAGTAAATTAATCCAAAGCGCCTGGGAGACCAAATGCTCAATTTACTTAAACCTCTGGAGCCAACTTAGGCTACACGTCAAGCCCACAAATGAGGCCCGAAACTCGACCCTCCATCCCAAATTAGACCGCTGGGCCCCAAACCCCCCAAAACCCCCCCCAAAACCCCCCCAAACCTCCCCAAACCCCCCCCCCAAACCCCCCCCAAACCCCCCCCAAAACCCCCCCAAACCACACAAACCCCCCCAAACCCCCCCCGCCCCAACCCCCCCAATACCCCCCCAAAAAAACTCCCCCAACCCCTCCCAAACCCCCCCCAAACCCCACCCTAAAACCCCAGAAATCTCCAAAACCCCAAAGCGCCTGCCCCCCCCCCCCCCAGCCAGAGCGCCCCCCCAAAACCCCATCAAAACCCGCCCAAAACCCCAACCTCCCCAAAACCCACCCCCCAAAACCCCCCAAAACCCAAAACCCCCCTAAACCCCCCCAAACACCCCAAAACCCCCCCAAAAACCCCCCCCCAAACCCCCCCCAAACCCAAAAACAAGACAAAAAAACCCCAAAAACTCACCCCAAACCCCCCAAAACCCCCCCAAACCCACCCCCAAAAACCCCCCAAAACCACCCACTTCCCAAACACCCCCAAAACCCACCCAAACCCCCCAACCCCCCAAACCCCCCCCAAACCCCCCCACCCCAAACCCCGCCCACACCCCCCCCCCAAAAACCCCCCACCAAACCCCCCCCTACAACCCCCCCCCACCAAAACCCCCCAAAACACACCAAAACCCCCCAAAACATTCCCCCCAAACACCCAGAAACCCCCCCCAAACCCCCCAAACCCCCAAACGCCTCCAAACGCCCCCAAAACCCCCAATACCATAAACCCCCCCCAACCCCCGAAAACCCCCCAAAACCCCCCGAAAACCCCCAGGTCCAAGCGCAGCCCCAACCCCCAGCCTCCCAGCCCCCCAGCCCCCCAGCCCCAGCCCCAAGCCGCCCCCCGCCACCACTCCCAAGCCCCTCAGCCCCCCAGCCCCCCAGCCCCCCAAGCCCCCCAGCCCCCCTCCCCCCTCCCAAAAATGAAAAGCATAGTTCCAAAAAACAAAACGTTTCGGTCAAAACGTTTCGGTCAAAACTTTCGGTCAAAACGTTTCGGTCAAAACTTTCGGTCAAAACGTTTCGGTCAAAACTTTCGGTCAAAACGTTTCGGTCAAAACTTTTTGGGACCCAAACCCTATACAATTTCTATAAACCCTAAACCCTAAACCCTAAACCCTAAACCCTAATCCCTAAACCCTAAACCCTAAACCCTAAACCCTAAACCCTAAACCCTAAACCCTAAACCCTAAACCCTAAACCCTAAACCCTAAACCCTAAACCCTCTCTTACTATGTATATTTAAACCCTAATGACCTTCGTGACCATGTTGTTTTTTTTCTGGGCCCTAAACCCTGACCCCCTTCGTGACCAAATGGTTTTTTTCCTGGGCCGTGCCTCCAAAAACACCCCAAATGAGGGGGACCCCAGGATCGGCCCGGGGCCCAGTTCAAAATGCGATTTTTTAGTACTGAAATCGACGCTTCTGGGTGGGCTCTCGTTTTCTGGATTTTTGATCAAAACCGAGCCTTTGGGCCCTAAACCCTGACCCCCTTCGTGACCAAATGGTTTTTTTTCCACCCGGGGGGGCCCTAAACCCTGACCCCCTTCGTGACCAAATGGTTTTTTTCCACCCGGAGGGGCCCTAAACCCTGACCCCCTTCGTGACCAAATGGTTTTTTTCCACCCGGGGGGCCCTAAACCCTGACCCCCTTCGTGGGCAAATGGTTTTTTTCCACCCGGGGGGGCCCTAAACCCTGACCCCCTTCGTGACCAAATGGTTTTTTTCCACCCGGGGGGGCCCTAAACCCTGACCCCCTTCGTGACCAAATGGCGTGACCAAATGGTTTTTTTCCACCCGGGGGGGCCCTAAACCCTGACCCCCTTCGTGACCAAATTGTTTTTTTCCACCCGGGGGGGCCCTAAACCCTGACCCCCTTCGTGACCAAATTGTTTTTTTCCACCCGGGGGGGCCCTAAACCCTGACCCCGTGACCAAATGGTTTTTTTCCACCCGGGGGGGCCCTAAACCCTGACCCCCTTCGTGACCAAATGGTTTTTTTCAATTGAGGGGGGGGGCCCTAAACCCTGACCCCCTTCGTGACCAAATGGTTTTTTTCCACCCGGGGGGGCCCTAAACCCTGACCCCCTTCCCTGACCCCCTTCGTGGGCAAATGGTTTTTTTCCACCCGGGGGGGCCCTGGATTTTTGACCAAAACCGAGCTTCACGGCTTCAGGATGTCACTTTCTGTCAAGGTTTTTTCAAAGTTTTTCCGTGTTATTTTAAGTTTTTCCAATGTTTTTCAGGGTGTTTCAGGGTTTTTAACCCTCAATTCTGATGGCGGGCCACCCCTGCGACCTTTTTCAGCCTAGTTTTGGTCAAGGGTGGTCTTTCAATTTTAAAGGCAAAATCGTCTTGGAGACCCCCCTTGAGAGGCTTCCAAAAACACCCCAAATGAGAAGGGACCCCAGGATCGGCCCGGGTCCCAATTAAAAATGCGATTTTTTAGTACTGAAGTCGACGGTTCTGGGTGGCCTCTCGTTTTCTGGATTTTTGACTCAAACCGAGCTTCCTCCAACTCCGACCCCCCTTAAGAGGGAAAGTTTGCTTCCAAGTGTTAGATTTTAGGTTTTGGGCGGACTTTTGAGCTATAAGCCTACTGAAAATGTATTGAATGATCTTTGTATTTTCTCAATGTTATGGGTTTCTTGGGTGGGTGGGATTTTTTTCCAATGCTTGACAAGCTGCTCGACTAGTGAATGCTCGGACTTGAGATGCTAAACCCTAAACCCTAAACCCTAAACCCTAAACCCTAAACCCTAAACCCTAAACCCTAAACCCTAAACCCTAAACCCCTAAACCCCTAAACACCTAAACCCTAAACCCTAAACCCTAAACCCTAAACCCTAAACCCTAAACCCTAAACCCTAAACCCTAAACCCTAAACCCTAAACCCTAAACCCTAAACCCTAAACCCTAAACCCTAAAACCCTAAACCCTAAACCCTAAAACCTTAAACCCTAAACCCTAAACTAAGTGAGGGGTCGCTTCCGTCGAGCGACAGACCCCGAACGCTCGGCCGAGGGCCTTACAGCCCGAGCGCCCAAGCGAAAAGAGAAACGGAAAGGTGAGGGTTAAGCCTCACCGTCTGTCCTGGACAGGCCAACGGACATCGGCCTTTTTTACGACAACGTCAGTACTCGGCTAAGGGATGGCCGGCGTAGCTAAAGTATAACCCCAAATCGTAACCCTTTGCCTCTGGAGGTGGTTCAGGGTTTTGGGTTCAGGGTTTGCCGGGCGCCCCCCGTTTCCTGGCCCCTGGCAGCTGGATTCCTGGACCAGGAGGCTGGCGAGGGGTCCAGGCAGGCTGGGTGCTCAATTTCGATTTTCCGCCGGGCCCCATCCCCGACCAAGGGCCCCCCGGGGCCCCGGGCCAAGGGCCCTTGGGGCCAAGGGCCCCACGGGCCAAGGGCCTCCCGGGCCAAGGGCCAAGGGCAAGGGGCCCGGGTCAAGGCCCCTCCAGCCAAAAGCCCCCCCCGGGCCAAGGGCCCTTCGGGCCAAGGGCCCCCGGGCCAAGGGCCCCGGCCACCCGGGCCAACCGCCACCAAGCCAAGGGTCCCCCGGGCCAAGGGCCCCCCGGGCCAAGGGCCCCCACCGCCTGGCCAAGGGCTCCCCCAAACCCCGCCAAAAAAGGCTCCCTGTGCCAAGGGCCCCCCGGGCCATTGGGCCCAGGCCAAGGGCCTCCCAGGCTTTTGGAAGGGACCCCAACAAGGGCCCAAAACTCCCCCCAAACAAAGGCCCCCCCCCACGAAAGGCTCTCGGGCCAAGGGCCCCCCACACCAACACCCTTGCAGGGAATCGCACGAGCCCCCAACAAGCGCCAAGAGCCACCAAAAGGCTTCGGGGACCCCAGGATGCCCGTACCCGCAATGAAAAATGCGATTTCTTGGTAGTGAAATCGATGCTTAATTGAGGCCCTTAAAGAAGGGGAATCCAAGAGCAGACACAGAGGGTTTCCCTGACCTTCAAATAAATAAGGGCCTCTACGGGCCCTGACACGCCGAAGGCCCGAAAAGGGCCGAGGCTACCCCCAACCCCAGCTTAAACCCTAACAGCGCAACTTTAAAAACATCAAAGCAAGCATCAGAGCACAAGAAAGTACGGGCCCTAACGTGCCGAAGGCCCGAAAAGGGCCGAGGCTACCCCGAACCCCAGCTTAAACCCTAACACCGCAAAACCCTGCCAAGGCCTTCAAGCAAATAAGGGCCTCTACGGGCCCTAACTTGCCGAAGGCCCGAAAAGGGCCGAGGCTACCCCGAGCCCGAGCTTAAACCCTAGCGATTGAAATACTCATTGGCGAAAAACTCATTAATAAGTTCCCTGACCTTTAAATGAATAAAGCCTCTACGGCCCCTGACACGCCGAAGGTCCGAACAAGGCCCCGAAAGACCCCAAGAGCCACCAAAATGCTTCAAAAGGCTTCAAAAGGCCCCCTAAAAGAAGGGGGACCCCAGGATGCCCGTACCCGCAATGAAAAATGCGATTTCTTGGTAGTGAAATCGATGCTTAATTGAGGCCCTTAAAGAAGGGGAATCCAAGAGCAGACACAAAGGGTTTCCCTGACCTTCAAATAAATAAGGGCCTCTACGGGCCCTGACACGCCGAAGGCCCGAAAAGGGCCGAGGCTACCCCCAACCCCAGCTTAAACCCTAACAGCGCAACTTTAAAAACATCAAAACAAGCATCAGAGCACAAGAAAGTAAATTCCATAAACCCTAAACCCTCCTTGAGTATAGTTTGGGTGGCCGGGGTGGGTTGACGGGCAACGCGAGCGCGCGGCCCGGGGTGTTTCACACCCGAGCGCGCGCCCTCCCCTGACACACCCTAAACCCTAAACCCTAAACCCTAAACCCTAAACCCTAAACCCTAAACCCTAAACCCTAACCATAAACCCTAAACCCTAAACCCTAAACCCTAAACCCTAAACCCTAAACCCTAAACCCTAAACCCTAAACCCTAAACCCTAAACCCTAAACCTTAAACCCTAAACCCTAAACCCTAAACCCTAAACCCTAAACTAAGTGAGGGGTCGCTTCCGTCGAGCGACAGACCCCGAACGCTCGGCCGAGGGCCTTACAGCGCGAGCGCCCAAGCGAAAAGAGAAACGGGGAAAGGTGAGGGTTAAGCCTCACCGTCTGTCGGGCCCCGGGCCAAGGGCCCCCCGGGCCAAGGGCCCCCAGGGCCAAGGGCCCCCCGGGCCAGGGGCCCCGCCCGGGCCAAGGGCCCCCCCCGCCGAGCCAAGCGACCAGGGCCCCAGGCGCCAAGGGCCAAGGGCCCCGGCCCCCCGGGCCAAGGGCCCTCCGGGCCAGGCCCCCCGGGCCAAGGGCCTGGGCCAAGGGGGGCCCCCGGTCCGGGCCAAGGGCCCCCCGGGCCAAGGCCCCCGGGCGGGCCCCCGGGCCAAGCCAAGGGCCCCCGGGCCTCGGGGCTAAGGCCCCCCCAACCAAGCCGCCAAGGGTGCCCGGCCAAGCGCCTCCTGGGCCAAGGGCTTTGAGGGCCAATAGGTCCCTGCCAGGCAAGGTCCCCCAGGCCAAGGGGCCCTTGCCGGCCAAGGAAACCCTGACACCGCAAAACCCTACGACGGCCTTCAAGCAAATGAGGGCCTCTGCGGGCCCTAACGTGCCGAAGGCCCGAAAAGGGCCGAGGGTACCCCGAACCCCAGCTTAAACCCTAACACCGCAAAACCCTACGAAGGCCTTCAAGCAAATAAGGGCCTCTACGGGCCCTAACTTGCCGAAGGCCCGAAAAGGGCCGAGGCTACCCCGAACCCGAGCTTAAACCCTAGCGATTGAAAGACTCATTGGCGAAAAATTCATTAATAGGTTCCCTGACCTTTAAATGAATAAAGCCTCTACGGCCCCTGACACGCCGAAGGTCCGAACAGGCCCCGAGAGACCCCAAGAGCCACCAAAATACTTCAAAAGGCTTCAAAAGGCCCCCCTAAAAGAAGGGGGACCCCAGGATGCCCGTACCCGCAATGAAAAATGCGATTTTTTGGTAGTGAAATCGATGCTTAATTGAGGCCCTTAAAGAAGGGGAATCCAAAAGCAGACACAAAGGGTTTCCCTGACCTTCAAATAAAAAATGCCCTCTACGGGCCCTGACACGCCGAAGGCCCGAAAAGGGCCGAGGCTACCCCCAACCCCAGCTTAAACCCTAACAGCGCAACTTTAAAAACATCAAAGCAAGCGTCAGAGCACAAGAAAGTAAATTCCATAAACCCTAAACCCTAATAGAGTATAGTTTGGGT
>CAJNDS010002424.1:61708-106708 GCA_905221605.1 Symbiodinium natans
CCACCTCCTCGTTTGTTAAGTGGAAGTCATTCATTTTGTTATTGAACCATCCTAATAAAAAGAAGAAACTTTTTATTTCTTAATGTTATGGGAACTTCGGGTGGGTGGGTATTTTTCGATGTTCTAAACACAGAGCCTAAACGAGAAACTGCTCGACCAGGAGCTCTTGAACCCTAAACCCTAAACCCTAAACACCAGGCCCTGCAGAGCGCCTTTTCGCAACCTCGGGCTTCATGGACATGACGAGGCAGCGCAGGAGATCGCGAGGACGCGCAGGAGTTGTCCCAAAGAAAGGCCCCCCCAAACCACAAAAAAAAGAAGAAAGAAACTGAGCCCTAAACCCTAAACCCTAAACCCTAGCCCTAAACCCTAAACCCCAAACCCTGGGAATCTGAACCTGCAACACGCCCTGCCGTAGACCTGTGCCCGGATCAGGCCCCAAGAACCCGGCCCCAACCAATCTGTGGACACATTTTTCTAAGAGGCATACCGACCACGTGCAACCACCTTCATGATCCTTTCAGCTATAAGTAGCTGGAGCCGCAGTGGTGGCGTAGTTGAAACGAATTTCGAGTTAGGGGGTTTAGGGGGTTTAGGGTTTCGGGTTTGGGGTTTAGGGTTTAGGGTTTAGGGATACCCCATGAACAAACTCTGAAGAAGTCACAAGTCGCGGAGAGCGGCTTGCAAGACGATGTGCAGAGGGCACTCAGAGTACCTCTCACGCTTGAGGAAAGAAGGACAGGAACAAGAAGGGTTTAGGGTTTAGGGTCTAGGGTTGAGGATTTAGGGTTTCAAAGGGCTTAGGAAAGGAAAACTAAACCCAAAAAGGGGGCATGAAGGCCTATGCTATGTGCTAGAAAAAGGCCACCGGGGGTAAGGATCCCCCTTGGGAGTGGCGCTCGCAGAGCTCGCAGACTTTGTGGTCCCGCTTGGCAGTCACGCGGGCGGCGACGGTCATCTTCAGAGGACGGCTTGGCTTGAAAACAATGACCCCTGACACTTAAACCCTTAGAAACCCCAACCCTGAACCCTGAACCCTCAACCCTGAACCCTGAACCCTGAACCCTAAACCCTAAACCCTAAACCCTAAACCCTAAACCCTAAACCCTAAACCCTAAACCCTAAACCCTAAACCCTAAACCCTGCTCAAAAATGATGTCTAGGGAGCGTCCATATGGACTCCGCTGGCCTCTTTGTGCCACGGTGGCTGGGGCCCCTCTGGCACAAGGACTCCCTTTTCTATCCCTTTTCTATAGGGGCTTTGATGATTAGAATAGGGTTTAGGGTTTAGGGTTTAGGGTTTAAGGTTTAGGGTTTAGGGTTTAGGGCTTAGGGTTTAGGGTTTAGGATTGCCTGCAGCTCTTTTGGGATCGGAAAGGTGTCCCTGTTGTACAATTTCATGGGGGTGTGGGGTGAAGACTGAGCATGATGTCCCCCTAAACCCAAAACCCAAAACCCTAAACCCTAAACCCTGAACCCTAAATCCTAAACCCTAAATCCTAAACCCTAAACCCTGAAAGCACACAAGTCTGGTGACCAAGGGCATGCCTGGGCACGGGAGACTGGCCAGTCGGAATCATGCAGGGAAATTCCACATCAAGAGTCCCTACATGGATCTTCCTACTTCTTACTGTTGGTTACTAGGGAATGAGGGAATGCGGTACCCTACACCCCCTACTATATACCCTTTAAGGGATCATACAGGGTACCTCATTCCTCATTCCCTACTAAGCACCAGTGCGACTTCTGACATCCCAGGAGCAGTTTGCTCATCCGAGATGCAGGGTTCATATGTGGGGATTTCCGAAAATAGTGGACCCCAAATATAGTATATAAAACAATATAGAATAATGTAGTATAGTATAGTATAATGTGGTATACTATAGTATAATAAAGCAGAATATCGTATAAAGGATTCCCTCATAAGAAGGACCCCAATAAGATACCCTACTTTCGGAAACCCCCATGTAAAAAAGCACAAAAACCAGCAAAAATGTACAACTGACTGTGTGAGCCTGATAGGCCAGAGCAGTGCTGGCCACAAGTGCTCCATGGCCCTCCTACCTCAACGCCCCACCATGAAAGCATTCAGCTCCATTGGGATCTGGCGAGGGAGCCTCGTGCCACTGCTCTGGAGTGAAACAGAGCGCGCCATGTCGAAACCCTACATCATCACCTTTGTAACCCCAGAACCGCCATCCCCCATGACCGCTAACCTCAACCCTACACCCAAACCCTAAACCCTAAACCCCAAAAACCTGAACGTACTCTCTGGCCGGCTCAATCATTGGAGCTGAGATCGACAGTTTCGACCTGCATGTGTCGATCAGGGCTCTTGCAACGGAGCATGACGTGAAGAGATTTTTAGGGTTCAGGGTTTAGGGTTTCGGGTGTAGGGTATAGGGTTAAGGGTTTAGGGGATTAAGGGTGTTTAGGGTGTCTGGGGTTTGGGGTCAAAGGTTTGGGGTTGAGTAGTTAGGGTTTAGGGTTTAGGGTTTAGGGCTTAGGGCTTAGGGCTTAGGGTTTAGGGCTCAAGGGTTTGGGGGTTGAGTCGCTGGGGCTAGAAGTGGGTCTCCCAGCACATGCCTCGATCGGCCACAGGTCGACGGTGTTTTGGCCATATCCGCAAGCTGCTAACCTCAGGGCCCCCCCCGGAACCCTAAAACAAACAAACCGCCGTCTCCTAAACCCTAAACCCTAAACCCTAAACCCTAAACCCTAAACCCTACACCCTAAACCCTAAACCCCCAAGTCCTCAATCCTACACCCTAAACCTGCATGCTTCACAGTTCAGGCGACTTCTGCCTCAAGGGGCAAGGGATTCAATGCAACCCTCAGCATCCCGACGTTGCCTAATACCCCTCAAAGCTTCTCACCATTCCCTAAACCCTAAACCCTAAACCCTAAACCCTGAACCCTGAACACGAGCCCTGACCCTAAACCACTTACAAGGGTTTAAGGGCTTCAACGCTAGTGTAAGGGATTTAGGGGTTAAAGGGCTTCGGGGTTACAGGGTTTGAGGTTTAGGGTTTGAGGGGTTTGGGATGTCGGGGTTCTAAGCGCAAGGGCTGTTACGCCTTACGCCACCCGAGCTGCGGTGCTTGCTGGTCCAAGCCAAGCCCGCCAGCCAATACCGCAAGGGTTTAGGGTTTAGGGTTTAGGGATTAGGGTTTAAGGTTTAGGGTTTAGGGTACCGGAACCCTATGAGGGTTACAAAGGGTTGCGGGTGTAGGGTTTATGGTTTAGGGGTATATACCCTGAACCTCTTGAACCTTTTCAAGCCCTCAGCCCCCAACGCCTAGACCCAAGACCTCTGAACCCTAAACTTCCAAAACATATTCGCGAGCTGAGCCCCGCGCCACTTGTTGTTGGCGCTAAACGCAACGCTGCATAGCCTCAGCCACACATTGGGTTTAGGGTTTAGGGTTTAGGGTTTAAACCCTAATTTAGGGTTTAGCGTTTTTCTCAAACCCACAAACCTATACGTCATCGAAACGGTGCTCCGTTCTTCGAGTGAGTTGCCAGGGGCCGCTGCGTAGCAAATATAGATCCAACTGCTAGTGCTATGGTTTTAGGGTTTAGGGTTTAGGGTTTAGAGTTTAGGGTTTAGGGCTCAGGCAGTAAACAGGGCAAAGGTTAGAACATTGCGATGTCAGGTGAACTGAGGTGTCCGGCAATTAGGGCAAAGCTTCCCTCAATGACAGCGATACCCACAAACACGTCTTCAAACGGGTTCTTTTGCGAACACAAGACGACTGTGAGCCGGCTCCAGGTACAACTGGCAGGTCTTTTGGTCCTTTACCCCCAAGGCGTTCTGCGAACTGTGGGGTTTAGGGTTTAGGGTTTAGGGTTTAGGGTTTAGGGTTTAGGGTTTAGGGTTTAGGCTTTCCGGGTTAAGGGTTCAGGCTTGAGGGTCTTGGAACCCTTCTCCGAGCCGTCAGTCCATCCCCAGCCAAAAAGCTCATCCACGTGATGGCACTACGCCTACTTGAAGGTTCATGGGTACTTCTATAGCAAGGTTAGAAGCAGCGCAAAATTGAAACACGAAGACACCCAATCCCTGCAGCTGAGGGCGGCGCAGGCAAACAAACCAACCCTAATATTGAGGGCGGTGCAAACCTAGGACTGGGAGTGCAACACATTGGCCATGGCAGGTGCGAGGTGTGAAGAGGGCGCCCAGGTCATGGTTATAAGTCCCCTAAGTCAGGCTAGAACCATCGTGGCCCTACTCTTGTAACCCTACTTGCGAGTACCCATGTGTCTCCGAGTAAGCCCGAACTAGCCGCAGGAGGCGCGCTAAGTACCGTGCCAATCATCTGCCTGGAGACTTGCAGGTCTCGATCTAAACCCTAAAGTGCTAAAAATGAAAAAACTAATAGACCCTAAACACGGAAACCCTAAAACCCCAAAACCCTAAACTGCCCTAAACTGTATTTTGGGATGCTGACGTTTCTACAGCCACCTGAAGAACACACACAATCTGCTTTGTTCTGTAGGTTATCTAAGAATCCGTCTACCATAAGAAGTCCTTGTATCCGTAACCCTAATCCCTAAACCCTAAACCCTAAACCCTAAACCCTAAACTCTACATCCTAAACCCTTATTTCCAAGATTATTTCTAAGTAGGCCCTGGACTCCCAAGGGCTGCAGACTTGAGGTTTAGGGTTTAGGGTTTAGGGTTTAGGGTTTAGGGTTTAGGGTTTAAGGTGTAGGGCTTAGGGTTTAAGGTTTTCGAATATATTCGAGTTGGGGGGGAAGGGGGGGTGGCCCCCGGGGGGATGGAAATTCCGGTACTTAGGGTTGCATGACTCCCACAAGGTGCCTAGGCTGCAGGGTGTTGCGCACCCTGTGCCCTCAAGCCCCTAACATCTCCAGCTTATAGGGTGTATAGGGTTTATAGGCTTTATGGGGTTCTTTTAAGGTTTATAGGGTTTATAGGGTTTATGGGGTTTTTATAGGGTTTATAGGGTTTATAGGGTTTATAGGGTTTATAGGGTTTATAGGGTTTATAGGGTTTATATGGTTTACATGGTTTATAGGGTTTATATGGTTTATTGGGTTTTTTTAGGGTTTATAGGGTTTATAGGGTTTAGGGTGGTCGAAAAGGCCGTGCACCGGAGGGTCTTCGGGCAGTTACATGGTCCCTTAGAATGTGCCCTCAATAAAAGGGTTTAGGGTTTAGGGTTTATTTAGGGTTTAGGGTTTAGGGATAAAAGGGTACCCCTGATACACCCCTTTTCTACCCTACGCAGAATAAGGGCCATACATCAGAACCCTTCAAAGGGAGGTTTAGGGATTATTCTAAGGGCCAGGGTGGCTCGGAACAAGCCGACCACTTCGTGTGACATGAGACGACAGTTGGTTTCGGGAGAGAAGAAGCTCACCCGAAGGCCGAAGCACCGAACTCCTGAACCTTACAATGTACTGGGTTTAGGGTTTAGAGTTTAGGGTTTAGGTTTAGGGTTTAGGGTTTGGGGGAGCGTTTTGGGGGATTGAAGGGGTTTTGTGGTTTTGGGGCGTTTCGGGATTTAGGAGTGTAGGGATTTAGGGGTTTAGGGTTTTGGGGGTGTTCAGGGATTTAGGTTTTTAAATTCAGGGTTTAGGGGTTTGGGGTTTATGGGCATTCATGGGTTGTGGTTTGGGGCGAAGGGTTTGGGGTTTTTGGGATGCTTTGGAGTGTTTTGTTGCTCTACATGTAGGTCTATACCAGACAGGTTGCCTGAACCCTAAACCCTAAACCCTAAACCCTAAACCCTAAACCCTAAACCCTAAACCCTAAACCCTAAACCTGAAACCTCCTGAAACCTCCCAAACCTCGCCTTAGGCAGATGGAGGATGACACGTTTGTACAGCACCTTGCACTGGGTTCTGAGATTGGGGCGACAGTTTTAGGCTTCAAGCTTCAAGCTTCAGGCTTCAGGCTTCAGGCTTTAGGCTTAAGGCTTAAGGCTTAAGGCTGTAGGCTTTAGGCTTCAAGCTTCTGGGCTTTAGGCTTAAGGCCTAAGGGTTTAGGGTTTAGGGTTTAGGGTTTAGGCTTTAGGGGGTTTAGGAAACCCCAAGCCCTCAAAGCCAATGGGCGACTAGAGTTCGCCTAAGTCGAAAGCTGCCATGAGCTGATTCGTTCTTACTGGGGCAATTCAGGAACTAGGGGTTCAGTTGCACTTGGAGTTTGGGGTTTGGGGTTTAGGGTTTAGGGTTTAGGGTTTAGGGTTTAGGGCATCTCAAGCTATTAAGACTCGTACCCCTAAGAATGTACCCCCGAGAGGTCCCTTCATGTACTCCTAAGAGGGCCTTTCTTTTTACCTTAGGAATCTTTGAGTAAAGGGTCCCCCAACCCAAGGGGCCCGCCTTAAGAGTCCAAGGTAGAATCCCTAAACCCTAAACCCTAAACCCTAAACCCTAAACCCTAAACCCTACAAGGGAGGTCGGCTCCCTTGCTTTGGGGGTTTTTAAGGGTTGAGGGCTCTTGGGGGTAAACTTGTTTGGCTCCCCTCTTGCCGCTATCCCTCCTCCCCCCCCCCACCCCACAAAAAAAAATCTAGTATCTCATCATGACTTTTATCTGATCTGCCATGTTCCTCTGCTAAGGAGTAGACAGGATCAGTGGTGAGTTCAGAGTTTAGGGTTTGGGGTTTAGGGCTTCCCCAGACTCGGCAACAAAATGCCGCAGGAGTTGTCATGTTTGAGGTGCCAGAGCTCCCTTTCTGGTTTTCTTGCCCTAAACCCTAGACTCCCAAACGCTAAACCCTAAAGTTGAAACCCTAAACCCTGAGCCCTAGAACTCTGAACCCGGAACCCTGCCCTCCCCCTGCCCGGCCCACCGAACTCCAGCAAACCTGGAAAGGGGGGACATCTGAGTCGACTGCGTCCCAGACCGACACGCGCATGTCCTGTTCGGGCTTAGGGCTTAGGGCTTAGGGCTTAGGGCTTAGGGCTTAGGGCTTAGGGCTTAGGGCTTAGGGCTTAGGGCTTAGGGCTTAGGGCTTAGGGCTTAGGGCTTAGGGCTTAGGGCTTAGGGCTTAGGGTCAAACACGGACACCTGGTGCCAGCGGGTGAGAGGCATAGTTTCAGCCCTCCTGCACAATGACTATAGGTCCCCTTGTGAGGTTCTAAACCCTAATCCCGAATTCCTGAGACCTAACCTAAGCCCAAAACCCTAAAGTCTAACCCTCCTCCGGCCTAACCCCCCCCATGGCATGAGAACTCTCTCTCTCTCTCTATTCTTCTTCTTCTTCTTCTTCTGCTTCTTCTTCTTCTTCTTCTTCTTATTCTTCGTCTCTCTCTCTCTCTGTCAGTCTCTGTCTGTATGGGTGTCTGTCTGTGTGTCTGTCCGTTTGTCTGTGTCTCTGTGTGTGTGTGTGTGTGCGCGTGTGTGCGCGTGTCTGTCTGTGTGTCTATGTGTCTGTCTGTCTGTCTGTGTGTCTGTTTGTCTGCCTGTCTGCCTTGTCTTGTCTTGTCTTGCCTAGCCTAGCCTAGCCTGGCCTTGCCTTGCCTTGTGTCGTCTTCTCTCTCTCTCTCTCTCTCTCTCTCTCTCGCTCGCTCGCTCCCTCTACCAGCATACGCTGCAAACAAGACCTGAACGTCGCCGCTGAGGTAGTGTAATTGTGATTAAAAGTATACATAGCCAGTGTGAGCATTTGGAGGGGGAAGATTTGCAGTAGGGTTTATAAAGCTTAGGGCTCCCCGAAACCCTAAACCCTAAACCCTAAACCCTAAACCCTAAACCCTAAACCCTAAACCCTAAACCCTAAACCCTAAACCCGGCCTCCCCCGCCGAAGCCAGGAGTCGGGAACCCGAAGCCCAGGCCAGACACCGAATGCCGGCGGCACAAGGAAGCTGCTCAACCTGCTTGGGGGGTTTAGGGTTTAGGGTTTAGGGTTTAGGGCCGTTTAGGGTTTAGGGTTTTAGGTTTTAAGGGCTTTAGGGTTTAGGGTTTTAGGGACTTGGGGTTTTAGGGTTTAGGGTTTTAGGTTTTAGGGGCTAGGGGTACGCGTCTTTTGGGAGTTCCTAGAATTTTTTTTTTTTTTTTTTTTAGGGTTTAGGGGCTTAGGCTTAGGGCACAGGGATTAGGACTTAAAGCTTCGGCTTTCTGGCTTTACAGAGTTCAGGTTCGGGCATGACGGGGTTCAGGGGTGACATCGGCAGACTGTAAGGGTTTAGGGTTTAGGGTTTAGGGTTTAGGGTTTAGGGTTTAGGGTTTAGGGTTTAGGGTTTGGGGTTTAGGGTTTAGGGTTTAGGGTTTTAGGGTTTAGGTTCAGGGTTTAGGGCTTAGCTTTTAGGGTGTAGGATTAAGGGGTGGTGCTTAGACACCATGGGCTGCTTCCTAGTGTTTGCCGCTGGCAGCTGCTTCGGCCTCAGCTGCTCTCCTCGTCTCTCTCACATCCCTCACATCCGACGTCATCCCCTGCAACATGCCGGAAAATCCAGCGAATGGCGAAACCACAAATACACCCCAAACAAGCAAACGACTACTCCAATGCCCTAAACCCTAAACCCTAAACCCTAAACCCTAAACCCTAAAGCCTAAACCCTAAACCCTAAACCCTAAACCCTAAACCTGGGGTGGGGGGGGGCGGGGGGGGGGGGGGGGGGGGGGGGTGGGGGAGGGCTTCGGCTTGAGGTTCGTAGGGTCTGAAGGGTCTCATGTGTGTGTGGTGGTGCTGAACATGAGCTTGCTTGCTTCGGTCTTTTGGGGTTTAGGGTTTAGGGTTTAGGGTTTAGGGTTTAGGGTTTAGGGTTTAGGGTTTAGGGTTTAGGGTTTAGGGTGAGGGTACCATTTCACCTGGTAACAAACAAGGGACGGACGAGGAATGTGTTGCCTCAAGTGTAAGACTAAGCCTGGATGATTTGTCCATCAGCACATTACTCCGAAGAGCACCCGGCATATAACCTAAAGCACTGCACATGAGCACCCCACCCTAAACCCTAAACCCTAAACCCTAAACCCTAAACCCTAAACCCTAAACCCTAGACCCTAAACCCTAAACCCCAGACCCTAATCAAGTTTCCTAAGCCCTAAAAGCAGACGCCGGCCTTTCGAAACTTCTTCTCAACCGAGAGAAGTGAGATTGTCCTGTCCTGTCACTTTGGAGCCAAGTTGGGAGCTACCGGTTAGGGTTTCAGGATCAGGCTCAGGGATTGGGGTTTAGGGTCATTTCCTAGTTCTTTGGGTTTTGGGTTTCGGGTGTGAAGGAGCACGTTGAAGCGTTCATGAGGAGCATGGCGAATTCGAAGCTGGAGGCAAAGTGTACACCATGGTGCAGCTGCACAAGGACCGCGTGAGATCTTTGTTCCTGAGCCTCCAAGCCCTACATTTGGCTCTACATCTGTTGTGTGTTCCCGGTGGAGACTAGAACAAAGGCCCTAAAGACCCTAAACGATTCATGTCCGATACCGGAATGGGTCTTGGAAGACCAGATGTAGAGTTTAGGGTAGAGGACTCACAATATTGGGGACCAAGTGCAGTAAACGCCCCTGAACCAGCCGGACATCTAAGCCACACCTTCGGTTTCTGTTGGGATTTCTTCAAAAACGTTCGTCAACTTGGGCGTTCCCTGATTTCTGACTGTGGCGTCCCCCCTACATTAAGAAATGACCATACGCTGCTTTCGGGCTTCGGGTCTCCAACCCTAAACCCTAAACCCTAAACCCTAAACCCTAAACCCTAAACCCTAAACCCTAAACCCTAAACCTCCAAGTTCTGATTTTGTGGAGAGCAGATCATCTACTGGGTTGGTCCTTGAAAAACCCTCGGGACAAAAGACTCCAACATGTGACCCTGCTGCAAAACCCAAAGAATATGAGGGAGAACACACATATACATACATACATACATACATACATACATACATGCATACATACATACATACATACATACATACATACATACATACATACATACATACATACATACATACATACATACATACATACATACATACATTACATACATACATACATACAGATTATACATACAATATGTAAGATATATATACACACATACATATATATGTATATACACATATATATATATAATGTACCCACATCTCCCCAGGGACTACTCAGCCCATCGTTTGAGAAACGTATGCCGATTCTTGGAATCCACCCTGAAACCTCACCTTAATGGGCTTTTGGGGCGTCGGGTTTAGGGTTTAGGGCTTCGGGTGTAGGGCTAAGGTTTTAGGGTTTAGGGCTTAGGGCTGAGGGATTAGGGTTGCAGGTTTCAGGTGTCAGTTCGAAATCGGAACATGGCGGGGCGCTCTCTCATATTCGGGCTGCCTGGTATAGACCTACATGTAGAGCAACAAAACACTCCAAAGCATCCCAAAAACCCCAAACCCTTCGCCCCAAACCACAACCCATGAATGCCCATAAACCCCAAACCCTAAACCCTAAAATCTAAAACACCTAAATCCCTAAACACACCCAAAGCCCTAAACCCCTAAATCCCTAAACTCCTAAATGCCTAAACACCCCAAAACCCCAAAACCCCCAAACCCCGGAATTCCTTCAATCCCCCAACCCCCCCCCCCCCCCAAAAAAAACAAAAAAAAAAAAAAACTAAACCCTAAACCCCAAACCCTAAACCCTAAACTCTAAGCCCTAAGCCCTAAACCCTAAACCCTAAACCCCAAAAATCCCCCAAAAGACCGCCCCCAAACCCCAGCCTCGCCACCCAGCGCCAGTACTTTGCCCGACGGTGAGAAGCTCGAGGCATGGCAGGGCTCCTCCCGGAACAACTGGTTTAGGGTTTAGGGTTTAGGGTTTAGGGTTTAGGGTTTAGGGTTTAGGGTTTAGGGTTTAGGGTGTAGGGTGTAGGGTTTAGGGCAATATATATATATATAGTATATTTATTTGTTGATAGAACAAATAAATAGATGCATGTGGGTTTGGGTTTTTTAGTGCTTAGGGCATTTGAAGCCAACAAAAAAACTCAGACACCCTCCCCCCCCACCCCCCCCCCGGGCCAGGCCTGAAAATGGCAATGACAAGTCTCAAAGAAAAACCAAGTCGCCAACCCGTCAAAGGGATTTGAGCAAGGAAAAGCTCGTCAACACTCGTCAAAACCTGTTAACGCCCCGGACACACACACCCTATACAATTTCGACAACCCTAAGCCCAAGCCACCTCCCCCGCCCCCCCCCCCCCCCCCCCCCCCCCCCCGCCCCCCCCCCCCCCCCCCCCGCCCCCACCCCCCCCCCCCCCCCTAAACCCTTAACCCTAAACCTTAAGGCTAAACCCTGAACCCTAAACCCTAAACCCGAAACCCTAAACCCTAAACCCTAAACCCTAAACCCTAAACCCTAAACCCTAAACCCCCCCACACTCCTTGTAGCTCACCGAGCCGACCTCGTCCCAAATTGCTGCAAAATCCCCGGAGGACTTCCAGACGATGGCCTGCCAAATCATGACCGGGTTTAGGGTTTAGGGTTTAGGGTTTAGGGTTTAGGGTTTAGGGTTTAGGGTTTAGGGTTTAGGGTTTAGGGTTTAGGGGGGGGGGGGGTGTTTTTGGGGGTTTGGGGGTTTAGGGGTCGGGGCTGCTGCGCTCAGTGCATCGCCGGGGCTACCATCCGGTGAAGGGCAGACCGGCATTTAGAACCCGCAACGAACTTTTGTTGATTATTGTTTAGGGTCGCAGGCTTTAGGGTTTAGGGTTTAGGGTTTAGGGTTTAGGGTTTAGGGTTTAGGGCGCGTCCCTGGGTGAATAGGGAAGAGAGAGAGTCTTGGTGGGTCTCTTAACGTGGGGGTTGAGGCTTGGTGATGCACAACTTGGATGACCCACTTGTGCTTGTGGGCTTGGGGTTTATCTAGGGCCCAAGGCTGTCGGGTGTTGTAGGGATTAAAGGTATAAGGTTCGTATGGCCCGAGGGAAGTGCAGGGTCAAGGGATTTGGGGTGCATCAGATAAAGGATCGTGTCTTGTCTTGTAGGGAAAGCATTCTCCGTCATTTCCATTCGACGCAGCGGCAAGGCCTCCTCAAACCCAAGACGAGTGCCTTCTCGCAACCTAGGAATAAAATGGGTGCACTTTTTGGTTGCAAGGGTCTTGTGAGGGAACCTAAACCCTGAAACAAGGGAAGACGGGCCTTCGCAGGGAAGTTGGGGCATTAGGAACCTTATGCTGCCCTATGCAACATTCCCAAGACTGTAACTAGGATGGCCCCTAAAACCCCCTGAAAGATATTCCTGAATATGGCCCTCTTAAACCCAATAAGGGAAATGTAAAATGTCCCAAGGTCCTACCTGGGTAAGGACCCCTAATCCCCGAAATCCTTGAAGGGGACGAACTGGCAGGGAGCCAACCCTCCCCTCCCCACCAAGCATGCCTTAACCTTCTCGGGTGTAGGGCTTCTGGTTTCGGGTTTGGGGTCCAGAGCTTGGGGTACCCTAATGGACCCTAAACCCTCAACCCTCAACCCTAAACCCCAACCCCTAAACCCCTAAACCCCTAACCCCTAACCCCTAACCCCAAACCCCTAAACCCCTGAACCCCTAAACCCCTAAACCCCTGAACCCAGGCCCCCACCTTCATTCCAGCAGACGAGCCCTCTCGGTAGCTGCTGCTGCTGTAGCTCAGGAGACCAGACTCCGTGATGTTGATGCCTTTCAGGGCGGTTTCGGGGTTTCGGGGGCGTAGGACTGCTGGGCTTACCCTAAACCCTAAACCCTAAACCCAAGGCCTTAGCAGAAACCCTAGACCCCAAAACCTGAACCCTAAACCCTAAACGCCAGGGTCAGACCCTTCTATAAACTGGTGTCACCTGCAAAACGACCTTGTCTTGTTGTCAGCCCAGCTCTGGCTGCTGTTGTGCGGCTACTGCCCTTGCCACGCAAAAAACTCATATGAATATCTGGTTGCACCCTAAACCCTAAACCCTAAACCCTAAACCCTAAACCCTAAACCCTAAACCCCAAAGAAATAAACCCTCTACCCTACACAAAGTTGCAAAGTCTCCTGTCTTCTCGACCCCTGGCTCCCCCTGCCACGCAATTCCCCTTTCCCAGACCTCAAGCGAAAGAGAGCCCTAAACCCTAAACCCTAAACCCTAAACCCTAAACCCTAAACCCTAAACCCTAAACCCTAAACCCTAAACCCTAAACCCTAAGCCCTAAGCCCTGAACCCTCAACCCTAAACCCTAAACCCTAAACCCAATCCCCTACTCCCGAAAGCCCCCCCCCCCCCCCCCAAACCTGCCCCTGAAGATCCCTGCATTTCAACCAGCGAGCCCATTTACTGAACCCTACAGGGTTTAGGGTTTAGGGTTTAGGGTTCGGGTTTCGGGTTTAGGGTTTAGGGTTACTATCCCGAAGCTCTTAGATTCTAGAAGACCCTCAAGACCACCTCCGGCGGCGGCAAGCATGCCGAGAGAGGGCGCGTAGGTCAAGCTGTGCACCTGCCGTGGCTTAGGGTTTAGGGTTTAGGGTTTAGGGTTTAGGGTTTAGGTTTAGGGTTTAGGGTTTAGCGTTTAGAGTTTAGGGCTTAGGGTTTAGGGTTTAGGGTGTAGGGTTTAGGGTCTAGGGTCTAGGGTTTAGGGGCCAGGTTGAGGGCTGAACCCTAAAGTACAACCACCCTGAAAATCCCCGGAGGTTCGAGAGCTTAGGGCTTTTGGGGGTTTAGGGTTCTTCAGGGTCTAAACCCCCTAAACCCTAAACCCTAAACCCTAAACCCTAAACCCTAAACCCTAAACCCTAAACCCTAAACCCTAAACCCTAAACCCTAAACCCTAAACCCTAAACCCTAAACCCTAAACCCTAAACCCTAAACCCTAAACCCTAACCCGGTTTAGGGTTCTTCAGGGTCTTTGGTGGTCTTGGGTTTTAGGACATTTTTGCAGGAGGGGAGCTCCCATGGTGGAAGGAGGCAACGAGGGAAGACACCGGACACCTGCCTACACTGAAACCTACCCATAAGAAGGGCCTGGGTACCTTACATCCACTTACTTCTCTAGTAACCACATGCTCAGGGTTCTTTTGCCCATGCTGCTGGGAAGTTCAAGCAGTCGGTGTCCCCAAGCCCTAAACCCTATATCAACCTCAAAGCCTAAAACCCCAAAACCCTAAAACCTAAGCGCTCCCCGTCAGATGTCTTGCAGGGGCTCTCAGCAAATGAATTCCTCCTCTCACACCCCTTGCAGGTAAGTTGTTGAGGGTTCAGGGTTTGAGGTTTGGGGTTTACAAAGGGTCTTGGGTTAGGACACTAGTTTGGTACAGCCCTCATTTCTCATCGGCACCTGTCCCCCGTGCTGGAGAGTGATGACCTCCTCCACATCGGGCACCTGTGCATTCAGCGCAAAGGGCACCAAGAGGTTTAAATTGCTTTATGGTTTGGGGTTACGTTGTCTGCTTACGTTGTGTGCTTGTACATGTACGGACATTGAAGCAGATAGAACAAGTCGTTTGTTTATGCTGAAATCTCGCCGTTTCACAACCAGACAGAGTCTTACAGCGCGGGGTGCGTGCGGTTCGTTTCGTGAACAATGCAAAGTAAACTTTAAGTAAACGGGCTCAGAACCCCCGAGATCATCCTACCACGTTGTCGTCACATCGTTCCTGGCTATACCACATTTAGACAGACATGCCTAGATGTACGTAAACGCAAAACTACATGGCCAGTTTGTGCCTTCTGAGTGGCTGGTTGCAGGGGCCCACACTCCGCATGCTGAACAATACCCTAAACCCTAAACCCTAAACCCTAAACCCTAAACCCTAAGCCCTAAGCCCTAAGCCCTAAGCCAGCTTCAACCACCGCACTAAGAACAGCGCCGAGAAGATCTTGACGACGATGTGCGACCCCACCTGGCGAGCGGGGGAGGGGAAGGGTTTAGGGTTTAGGGTTTAGGGTTTAGGGTTTAGGGTTTAGTGTTTAGGGTTTAGGGTTTAGGGTTTAGGGTCAGGGTCTAGGGTTTAGGGTTTAGGGTTTAGAGTTTAGGGTTAAGAGAGTCGCCTTCATATCCAAGGGTAATATAGGGGGGCTTAATAATTGGAATAGGGGCTTAGGTTTAGGGTTTAGGGCTACTGTAGGGGCCTTAAGAATTAGAACAGGTCTTGGGGGCAATTATTATAGTATATTTATGAAGGGGCCCTTGAGGGAATACCATTAGTAGTTATTCCGACCCCTATTTTAGGGAAACGGAAGGGAAAAGGGAAGGAAGAAGGCTGGGCGTAGAGGGAGCTGCGCCTTGGATTGTTAGCTAACAAACCCAGTTGTCCCTCATGACATTCTCATATCAAGCCTTCAACATGGCAACCCTAAACCCGAAGCCCTAAGCCCTAAACCCTGAACCCGGAACCCTGCGGCCCTGAAGCCTAAACCCTAAACCCTAAACCCTAAACCCTAAACCGAGCAATGAAAGCCCCAGAGTGCTTCGGGTTCAGGGTTTAGGGTTTAGGGTTTAGGGTTTAGGGTTTAGGGTTTCGGGGTAGCCCTAAACCCTATCTACTTTAGCCCTTTCATCTCTCCCAGGCGCAAGCCTTCTTCTGAAGGCGGGGCAACTCTGAGAGGCAGAGAGAGAGAGGGGAAGAGACGACACACAGGTGACGACTCAGGCCAGGGGCCATGTCTAAACCCTAAACCCTCAACCCAAGAGGGTTTCGGGTTTAGGGTTTGGGGTTTGGGGTTTGGGGTTTGGGGTTTGGGGTTTGGGGTTTGGGGTTTGGGGTTTGGGGTTTAGGGTTTAGGGTTTAGGGTTTAGGGTTTAGGGTTTAGGGTTTAGGGTGAGCCCAAAGAGCCCTAACACGTACCGCCACACCGAGGTGGCGGCCGCCAGGAGGCTGGTGGGTGAGCTGATGCCCTCGGTGAATGCAAGCTACCGTTGGAAGGAACTGCCGAACGCGTATGCCCTAGAGCCCTAAACCCTAGGCCCTAAGCCCTAAACCCTAAGCCCTAAACCCTAAACCCTAAACCCTGAACCCTAAAACCTGAACCCTAAACCCTGAACCCTGGTCCCTAAACCCTAAACCCTAAATTTAACCCAACTCCACGGACACATGCGGGATGTTGTTTGTTATCGTGGCTCGAAGAGCTCAATTGCAACCACACGCGGCGGGGGCAAGGCCTATTGGATAGGACCCTTCGAGCCCCGACATGTCATTGACATGTTGCAGTCTTTGGGAGCTCAGCAGGAAAGCATAAGCCTGAACCCTAAAACCCGAAACCCTTAACCCTAAAACCTAAACCCAAAAACTCCAAAGAGGACGACAGAGCAGCACACCAGAAGACTCCTACTGTGGAAGCTTGCCAGTGAGATTTCGAACTTAGGGTTTAGGGCGTAGGGTTTGGGGTACTCTTTGGGGTCAAGGGGAGGTTTGAGGGGGGCTTCAGAGGCTTTAGTGGTCGTAGCACTTTTGCCTTGGGCCCGGGTTTCGTTCAGCCAGCCGTAGAAGTAATTTAGGGTTTAGGGTTTAGGGTTTAAATTAGGGTTTAGGGTTTAGGGTTTAGGGTTTAGGGTCTATCAGAAACGCCTTGGAACGGGAGGATATACAGCTCAGCCCTAAACCCTCCAAACCCGAAGCCTGAAAGCCTCCAAGACTCAAACCCTAAACCCAAAGCCTCCTATCCCAAACCCTAAACCCAGAAATCTTCAATTTCAGGCCCTAAACCTAAAACCCTAAAACCCTAAAACCCTAAAACCCGAAAACCCTTCAAACCCTAAAACTCTCAACCCTAATACCCAAAAACCCTGAACATCCCGAAACCCTAAACCCCAAACCCTAAAACCCTAAAACCCTAAAACCCAAAAAACCCTAAAACCCTAAAACCCTAAAACCCTAAAACCCTAACACCCTAAACCCCCAAACTTCCCTAACCATCTGAAACAGGAGAGACCAAGCGCCGGACGACCAGGCTCACAAACGGCTCCTGTCATTGACCACGCGCCCAAGACCCCAAACACAAAGGGGCAAAAGCCCCGGATTTAAGGTTTAGGGTTTAGGGTTTAGGGGTTCAGGGTTTAGGGCTTAGGGCTTGTGATTTCGGTTAACTAAGCTCGAAGATGCCGAACCCTGTAAGGCCCTAGAGCCCCACCTAAACCCCCAAAGTATGTAAGAGAGTGGTCCTTTTTTATGTGTGTTTGGGGTCTATTTGTTTACAGTCTTTAAGGGGTCCAGGCAACCCCACGTCAGGGGGCCTACTATATTTTTTGAACGGGTAGTTTGGGTAGAGTACATTCTCATTTTACATTGGGCTCTAGGGGCGATAACATTGGTAAGCATTTATGTACGCTGTGGTATACGCCCTTGAAAGAGGAAGTCCATGGGTTGATTGCTCAGGGTTTGGGGTTGGTCTACATTGGGGTTTGGGGTTTAATGGAGGGTTTAGGGTTTTGGGCTTCGTTCGGCCTAGGATTTGCGCGCAATTCTTGGTGGCTACGCCTAGACCTTAAACCCTAAATTCCTAAACCCTAAACCCTAAGCCCTAAACCCTAAACCCCTGCATGCTGTTTTGTGGGGGTGCTGCCCCGTCAAAGTCGACCCCACATGCCCCTCATGGCTCCTCGGACGAAAGGGCTGGCTGCCCGGTCATCTACGGGTGTTGGGGATTCATGCTGTATGGCTGAAAGAACTGCATCCTAAACGCATCTCGCTGCTGACCGGTAGCCTTCTAAACCCTAAACCCTAAACCCTAAACCCTAAACCCTAAACCCTAAACCCTAAACCCTAAACCCAAAACCCAAAACCCTAAACCCTAAACAAAGGAAATCCTGTGCTCAAGGAGCTCCTTCAGCACTTCCTTCCCCAGGACTTGCATCGTGGCCGCGTCAAAGACCTCTTTGGGGGGGCACAAGAACCCTAAACCCTAAACCCTAAACCCTAAACCCTAAACCCTAAACCCTAAACCCTAAACCCTAAACCCTAGGTCACATTTCTTCGGGCTTAGCACCTGTCTCCGAGCGCTTGAGAGTTCTCTTACCTGTTGGATTCAATGGTTGGGATCATATTAGTTTAGGGCTTAGGGTTTAGGGTTTACGGTTTAGGGTTTAGGGTTTAAAGGTTATTAAGTACCCTTAAAGATGTAAAATGGTACCCAACTATGACAAAGTTAAGGGTCGGGGTTCCGGGTGTTCGGGATTTTGGGCCTTCAAGCTTGAGTAACCCTGCAACACTGAACTCAACACGTAGGAGGCCTGAAAGGGGTAGTGTCCAAAGGTTTGTTCTTTGCTGTTATATTTTGTTTTATTTATATTTTTTTTTTTGGTGGGGGGGGGTGCGTTCCTAAAAAAAATGCCAATACTTGGAGAAGAGTACCCGCATGCAGGCACGCAACCCCCGTGAGGCACATCCCTAAATCCTAAGGCTGGGGATGTTCCCCCTTGTACTAACAGCCCTTAAACGGGATTAGGGTTTAGCGTTTAGGGTTTAGGGTTTGGGGGGATTGTAGTACACCCGATGATAATCCCTACTAAGGACTGCTAGTATACGGGGGAGCATCCCAAACTCGAGCCCTTACTGAGGTGCAGGTGCATGTCAGCGATGGTCACAGCGAACGCTTCAAGTTCATTAACCTTGAACCCTAAACCCTCCAGCCAGAACTTTTAGCCCTAAACCCTAAACCCTAAACCCTAAGAGGCTAAAGGAGGGAACCCTGCTCAGGGAACCCCAGGGGTTTAGGGATGAGGGGCTACCTTGAAGCTGTTTAGGGTCTATTGGGACTATGGTTTAGGGTTTGGGGTTTGGGGTTTGGGGTTTAGGGTTTAGGGTTTGGTGTGTAGGGTTTAGGGTTTGGGGTTTGGGGTTTGGGGTTTAGGGTTTAGGGTTTTCTATACATGGGTAAACCATGATCATCACCCAAAAATACATGGGGTCTAGGGCTTATAGGGTTTAGGACACAAGTACATAACGACATAACTTATATCTATACATTTATATAGATATATATATATATATATAGAGAAATATCTATATAGACAAGAAGATAGTACATAAAGATGTACGGAATATAGGTATGCGGGTTGTGAGGGGCAGTAGGATTGAGGGTTCCCTTCTCTCCTCCGGGTCCCTCCGTGTACCCCAAAGTTCTAATAGGTAGCTGTGAGCTCCTCTTAGTTGCTGAGTTCATAAGTCCCAAAAAAAGTGTACACTTTCAGTTCTTTCAGAGGTTAGAGCCTCCCAAAAAGTGTAAAGTGTAGTCACTCAGCAACTAAGTCCTCTGAGCGGTCTGCGTTCACTTCTCGATCGTTGTCGCCGCAATACACGTACTTTCCACACGGAGAAAAGGCCACCTGGCTTTCGTTGCAGACTTGGGGGAATGGCTTCAGGAACATCTGCCCTAAACCCTAAACCCTAAACCCTAAACCCTAAACCCTAAACCCTAAACCCTAAACCCTAAACCCTAAACCCTAAACCCTCAGTCCCAGACCTGAAGCCCTTTCTCTGAAACCCTAAATCCCAGACCGGAAGCCCTTTCTCTGAAAACAAGGCGCAATGTGCAGCTAGATGAAAGCAGATCTTTGACGTCAGAACTCGAAGGCGCGGACTGGTGAGCTGACGAGAGTTGAATCGAATAGGGAGTGCCACCGAAATTTTCTCAGTATCTTTTGGGATGTTCCCCCTTATACTAACAGTCCTCAATAGGGATGATAGTACACCCCAACTACAAGCACCATGAAGGACTGTTCGTAGAAGCGGGGAACATCCCAAAGTATCTCACATCTCCCGTAGATTCTGGCAGGTGGGGCTTAAATGGAGTTCGGCGTTGCACCCGAAGCGCCCTCCGAAGCGCCCACAAACCTTCTCTAGACCACCGAACACCTAACACCTTATATCCCCCTAGACATATACCCCTTTGAAGGAGTTTATACGGTGAATTGTGGGGGGAACCTAGAGGGGGATAGTACAGGGTAGTAGGGGAACCCATGCACTCAGACTACACACTCCCCCTTCACAATGGCGGGGTTTCTGGGACCTTTCTCTGCGGGCAGAGGCGAAGCTAAACCCCCCAACCACCCACCCCCCAACCACCCACCCACCCCAACCACCCACTCCCCAACCACCCCCTCCCCCCCCCCCCCCGTAGATGGACACTTAGAGTCTATGCTGCACGTGCGTGCACTTTACAAAGCAAACGCCCGCCAATAGACGCAACGTACCCGCAGATAGACGCAAGCACCTGGCATCAAACGCGGAGGGCGCGGAGGGCGCGCTGGAGGGCGCGGAGGGCGGAGGCGCGGACGGAGGGCGCGGAGGGCGCGGAGGGCGCGGAGGGTGCGGAGGGCGTGGAGGGCGCGGAGGGCGCGGAGGGTGCGGAGGGCGCGGAGGGCGCGGGGCGCGGAGGGCGCGGAGGAGGGCGCGGAGGAGGACGCGGAGGAGGGCACGGAGGAGGGCATGGAGGAGGGCGGATGGCGCGGAGGGCTTGCAAACACAGAGGTGCGGAGGGGCATCCTCTGCAACCGAATGTCACGCTCCCCATCCGTGCTCCCCCCCCGAACCCGTCCGTCAACCTCCATGCATGGTCCACGCCTCCCCACGCCACGCCCCTCTCCCAGCAAAATGTTCCGAACCCCCTCCCTTGACCGTGTCGTCTCCGCGGCCTCCCGTCCGACCCTCCTCCAAGAAGCGATCCGATAGAACACCTTCCGCTTTGAAGCGCCAAACGAGAACCCAATTTCAGAATTGGTTTTCGGGAAGAATCCAAGAAAACAAAGAGCGCGCGCAGAATAGACGATAAGCGTCCAAGGCACCCCCCCCCCCCCCCCCGAAAGCCCTGAACCCTAAACCCTAAACCTCGGGCTTCGCGTCTGGGCAACACCCTCAGCACCCCCACCTAAACGCCCTCAAGCCAAATCCCTAAAGCCCTAAACTGCCATCAACCCCCTAAACCCTAGACCCTAGACCGTAGACCCTAAACCCTAAACCCCAAACCCCAAACCTTAGACCCTTAACCCTGAACCCTAAACCCTGAACCCCAAACCCTAAACCCTAAACCCTTGACCAGAAGCGCGGCTGGAGGGCGCAAAGAATTTCGGCTTCCAGGTGGTGCGCGCCCACACGCTCCATGCCTGCAGGGTTTTACAGCCGTTGAGTAGGGTTTAGGGTTTAGGGTTTAGGGTTTAGGGTTTAGGGTTTAGGGTTTAGGGTTTAGGGTTTCGGGTTTAGGGTTTAGGGTCTAGGGTTTAGGGTGACACCGCCGAACCATGACCTGGACCCTGAGCCTTTGAACCCACAAAGCCTACACCCCCTAAGCCCAAACCCCTGAACCTGAGCCCTAAACCCAAAACGCCCTGAACCCAAACCCTAAACCCACCAAGCTCCAAAAGGGCCCTAAACCCTAAACCCTGAACCCTAAACCCTAAACCCTAAACCCTAAACCCTAAACCCTAAACCCTAAACCCACTTGCTTTGCTGGGAGTCCGGCTTTGTGCGTCCCAGATGACCAGGTGTTGATCATAGCCGCCGGCGGCCAGGCGAGTGCTGCAACTGCTGAAGGAGAGGCTGCAAACCTGCCAAGAGTTGGGTTTGGGGTTTGGGGTTTAGGGGTTTGGGGTTTGGGGTTTGGGGTTTAGGGTTTAGGGTTTAGGGCTTAGCGTTTAGGGTTTGGGGTTTGGGGTTTATCGGATTTGATTTGGGGTTTAGGCTTTGGGGTTTAGGGCCCTTGTGGAGCTTTCAAAGCCCTGAACCCCAAACGCCTGAACCCTAAGCCGCACGAGTGATCTTTGTCGAGAGCCAAGATTCACATGAGGGTTTATGGTTTAGGGCATGATGGCCGGTGCAGGGTTTAGGGTTTGAAGGGTTTCGATGCTTTAAAACTTTTTGGGTTTGGCCACTTTTACCAGGGAACCTTGAACCCAAAAAAAGGGAAAAGGGAAACCCTAAACCCTAAACCCTAAACCCTAAACCCTAAACCCTAAACCCTAAACCCTAAACCCTAAACCCTAAACCCTAAACCCTAAACCGTGGTTACCACTGGGCTCGTAAGGATTCAAAAGGGTCACATCAGGGCCTGGCAGGGAGAATGCTACTTGGGGGTTCATGGTACTCCACCAATTTATATCTGTACTTATAGCCCACTTATAAGAGCCCCTTAAGTGCCCCAATATGGTCATAAGTACAGTTGCAAGTACAGTTGCCCTAAACCCTAAACCCCAATCCCTAAACCCTAAAGTACAGTCACAAGTACAGCTATAATTGGTTACTAAGCACCATGAACCTCCAAGTGCGAGGCTGAAGGCATCTCCATGTATCTCACTTGGTGGCGCCATCGTGTGGAGAGCGTGTCCCAAAGGCAGCCAAGATCCCTAAACCCTAAACCCTAAACCCTAAACCCTAAACCCTAAACCCTAAACCCTAAACCCTAGACCCTAAACCCTAGACCCTAAACCCTCCCTGAGAGCGCCTCGTCTTCATGCTTCAGCTTGATCGGAACTCCCTCGGGACCTGCTCTGCCCTAAACCCTAAACCCTAAACCCTAAACCCTAAACCCTAAACCCTAAACCATAAATCCTAAACCCTGAAGGAACCTAAGGTCTCGAGCAATCATCTGGACATCTGTGGGCTTCCCGAGTCGCCACCCTTGACCCTCAAAAACCCATGAAAAAAAACCAAACATCACAAATTGAAAACACACATTAAAGAAAAAAAACCCAAAAACAACCCAAAAATGAATCTAAAAAACGATAATCCTGCGCACGCCGACAGGATCGTGCGGCAATGCAGATGTGGGGACCTAGTTAGCAGCCGTACCTATCCAGTTGACCCATGATCAACGAAAGCACAGCTCTATATCTCTTCGGGGCTTCTGCAAACAGCACTAAGACATGACTTCAAAAGAGATCCCTAAACCCGAAACCCCAAACCCCAAACCCTAAACCCTAAGCCCCAAAGAGGCACAGGGGCCAACAGAACCGAACCTCGGTTTGTGAGAGCCGCCGGTGGGTTCCTATGATTTCGTCGCAACTGTGCCGTTTTTGGCCACCCAAAATACCCACCTTTGGAGTAGACCCTGGAAAAAGAGTATATACTTTTTAGGTATAAGTATCTATAATAGGAACCCAGAACCAAAAAAAGTATTGAAGTATAGTACTCCAAAACCCAGAACAGGAAAGTGGCAAAGAGCGCGTCGGTCTGAAAGAAATTGCCCCAAGCGTCCCCGGCCCGTGTTTCAACAGTGGGGTTGGAAGGCCTGTCGTCGCGTGGGTTTCGGTTTGGAGGGCACCAAGGTGCAGAGTGCGAGGTTGGCTGCAGCGTAGGGTGAGGGTTTAGGGTCGAGGGTCTGGGGCTTGGGGCGGTCTTGGGGTTTAGGGTGCTAGGGTTTTAGGGTCTGTAGGGTCTAGGGTTTAAGGTTTGGGAGCCTCACTGCGATTAAGCGGAGTAGGAACACCTGATAAACCCTATAAACCCTAAGCCGTAAGCCCTAAGCCCTAAACCCTAAACCCTAAACCCTAAACCCTAAACCGATGTCAACTCCTCATCCCACGGCCAGGATCCCGGCGACGAGCCGTGCTGATTTTGCACCTCAGGGCGGGGCTGCAAGAACTGGGGGGGTTTAGGGGGGTTTAGGGGGGGGTTTAGGGGGGTTTAGGGGGGTTTAGGGGGGTTTAGGGGGGTTTAGGGGAGTTTAGTGGGGTTTAGGGCCTTTTAAAACCCTCTGAAAAAGGAGTAACTCCCAAAATATCATCCTCATAGCCCAATGAGGGAAAGTGCAGAGTATCCCAACGGCCTACCTAGTTGTTTTGTTGTTTTCTGTTGGTGCGGGTTAGGTCTTTTGCTAGCAGCTCCTGTGCAGCACAATGTTTGTTGGTACTATCCCTAAACCCTAAACCCTAATTACACCCTAAACCCTAAACCCTAAACCCTAAACCCTAAACCCTAGACCCTAAACCCTAAACCCTAAACCGGACTTAGCTGAAATGCCCATCTCATACAAAAAGTCCATGTCAGACCCGTGCTCCATTTGCCAGAACATCCACGCCCGAACGATGAACAACTCTGATATTTCGACCTAAGCGTTTCCCTAGCGCAACGCACGAATCAGCCAAAACCGCGTACGGTTTTAGCAGCGCCGGGAGGCTGTAGCATGTAGGGCCGTGTGGGGGTTTGAGATTTGGAGTTGAAGCCTCAAGGTTCGTTCCCATGAGGGAAGGCTTCAAACGTGCAGATATGTTAGTATAGTGTCGATTTGGCCCGGTCTCGACAAATCACGGGCCGGGCCCCTTGTACTTAAAAGGAGACCCTTCCGCAAAAAAAAACAAAGCATGACCCTGTGTTGATTCTTGGGGTGAGACCGAAACCGTCAACCCTAGCTATACCCTGAAAAGTCTCCAAATTGCCGACCCCAAACCCTAAACCCTCAATCCCTTGCCCTTCCAAATTCAAGTCCGCCCTTGCTTAAGCCTCGGTCCCTTCAGGCCCATGCAGCCACAGTGCTGGTTCTGGGTTGCGGGTTTCGGGTTTAGGGTTTGGGGTTTAGGGCTTAGGGTTCTTGGCGGTTGTAAACCCTGTGGGTCAACAAATCTGCTCCTGTCTTGCAGGGTGCAACCACACAAAAGGCGGAGCACTCCACAACAACTGGGAAGAAGCTGAGGCAGAGGAGCCCTCAGCCCCAAACCCTAAACCCTAAACCCTAAACCCTAAACCCTAAACCCGACATCCCTGCCGAATAATGGTGCTATGCGTTGTCCAATATCACGACTTGGTACTGCAGCTTGTGCTTGATATTCATTTGGTACTACAACATATGATTCATCAGAATCACTACGATCATCATCACGATCATCACCTCCACCATTTGCATCAATCATACCTTGCTCTTCTGCATCTTACTTTTGCTGCCCACATTGCCGCTTCTTGTCGTTCGCTTTCTTCAGCTTCAGGTAAACTAAGACTGAATAAACTTACTATACCCATCTGCAACATACCGCAGGCGTCCGCTGTGGGGCCAATCGAGCTTTTGGCCAACCGCTACTTGTGAAGGCGGTGCAAAACCCCACTTACTAAACAGTCACCACAAAATGTAGGTGATACAATAACTGAAGTACTGTACCCATAAAATTGCTTTGGTCATTAGAAAAAACAAGTAAACAACAGTTTGCTAATGTTAATGCTAATGATGCTAAAGGTGATATTTGCAAAAGATGCTGCTTTCACTATTTCAGCTGCTTCAATTTCCCCACGTCTACTTCATCCATTTCACCTTGAGCAGGTCGATCACCCCAGGCTGAATCCCAACAACGTGCAAATGCATCACTTGAAAACCATGGCTTTGGGCAAAGATTTGGGCCTTGCCCACAAAAATTTGTGGGCCTCAAGTTTCGTGGGCAAAAACCCCGACAATTCGTGGGCAAGGCCTGAAAATGCGTGGGCAAGGCCCGAAAATTCGTGGGCAAGCAGCAGATTGTAGTTCAGGGTCTGGGGTTTAACCCGAAGCCCTACACCCTCCACCCTCAACCCTAAACCCATGTAGGGTTTAGGGTTCAGCCGTCTCTCGTGGAGCAGTCTCTAGTCGAGCTTGGAGCCTCGGGCTAGGAAAGTACCCCCCCACCCAGAGACTCCCAACAAAATAAGAGATACCAGGGTGAATCGTCTCCCCACAGCTGATTATTTTGCCCACGATTTTCGCCCTCCCCACCCCGCCACCCCAAAAACAACTAGATAATGTCCCATGCATTGCGGTTTAAAGTAAGATCATTTCAAATTGTTTGGGGGTTCTTGGAGCAAGTAGTACCCCAAACGACCTACAACCTCGCTGAGTGACAAACACCCAGAAGTGTTTAAATCCCTCAACCAAGACAACCTTCAAACCCAAAGTGCCCTCAACCCCCCTACACCCCAAACCCTAAACCCTCAACCCTCAACCCTAAACCCCAAACCCTAAACCCTAAACCCTAAACCCTAAACCCTAAACCCTCCGGGGCCCCTGGCAAGAGCGACGGGTCGAGGCCCAGGTCCCTTGCGAGCAAGGCTCGCCGCCGGAGCTGGGCAGCCTCGGCATCCTCAGGGGGTTTAGGGTTTAGGGTTTAGGGTTTAGGGTTTAGGGTTTAGGGTTTAGGGTTTAGGATTTAGGGTTTAGGGTTTAGGGTTTCGGGTTCAGGGTTTAGGGTTCAGGGTTTGGGGTTGACTCAGAGAGAGCCTCTGGGCGTTTGCGAGGTCGGGTGTGCGTGATCTTGGGGGGGTCATTTGTGTTCCAGGGCGCCCGGTTTTCGTCAGGGTCTGGTAGCGTCTCTTTTTTTTTTTAAGATGGTTTAGGCCACCTAAGGTGTTAGGGTTTAGGGTTTAGGGTGTAGGGTGTAGGGTTTAGGGTTTAGGGTTTTGGATTCTAGTCTTGTCTGAAAGAGGTCCTAAACTCTGAGGGTTGGAGGCCTCGCTCGGTGCCTCAGGAACTCGGGGGTTGAGGGCTTTGGGGTTTAGGGTTTAGGGGTTTAGGGTTTAGGGTTTAGGGTTTAGGGTTTAGGGGTATTAGGGGTATTAGGGGTATTAGGGCAATTCGTTTTTGTTAGTTCCTATTGGGGTTATTGGGGGCCGTTGATTTGTCCTTCGGGTCATTAGGGTGTATTGGGGTTGCTAAGGTTCTTAGGCTTATGAGTGCTTTTTGGGTCTAGGGCTCTTGGGGTCAGGTCACTCGGGCCCACTGGGGCTTAGGGTTTAGGTGTTTAGGGTTTAGGGTTTAGGGTTTAGGGTTTAGGGTTTAGGGGTTGATGGTTTAAGGTTGAGGGTTGAGGCTGCGGGGCTTGTAGAGATGGAGTTTATAGGGTTTCGGTGTGATTGTGCATGCTCGGCTTCAGGTTTCGGAATTGAGGGGGCTAGGGTTTCGGTTTAGGGTTTTGGGGTTTAAGGTTTAAGGTTTAGGGTTTAGGGTTTGGGGTTGAGGGTTGAGGGTTGAGGGTTGAAGGTTGAGGGTTAAGGGGTCGGGGTACAGCAGGGCCAACCATAGATAGCTTTCTTGGCATATTCTCATCTCCTTTGCTTCGGCACAGTTGCGAAAACCATGACCTCGACCGACCCTGAACCCCAGGCCCTAAACCCTTAATCCTACTCAACCTAAACCCCAAACCCCAAACCCCAAACCCCAAACCCCAAACCCTAAACCCTAAACCCTAAACCCTAAACCACCGCCGGACACCAAGACATCCCCACAGCTGAAGCTGCCTCCTCCTCCGGAGTGTTGCGGCCCGATTGCCCATCCTGCGCGAAAAGCTCTCCGATCTTGTCGGCTCAAGCTCTTCAAGGGTTTAGGGTTTAGGGTTTAGGCTTTTAGGGTTTAAGGGGTTTAGGGTTTTAGGGTTTAGGGTTTAGGGTGTTGGGCACACCTTTTTTGAGAATGCCGCCCGACTCCCGCAAGGCCCCACAAACCCAGAGTCTCAAAAACCCCGCCACCTGCCCCAAAACCCACCCCCCCCCCCCAACCCCCCCTCCAAACACAGCTGGCCCTTCTGGTCTTAAACCCTCAAACCCCTAAACCGCTGGTTGCTTGTTAGTTGTATTTGGCACGGGGGGAACCAGGATCAACCAGGATCCAATTGGGCCTGAGAGAGATCTGTGACGGAGATGCGCGGCTTCAGCACGGACAAGCCAGCAATGCGCAGATCTGATCATGGCGTGGGGGGGTGCGGGCGCTTGGGCTCGATGTCTCTAACAACCTGGGCTCTCAAGACCCCAACAGGTTAAACCCGCTATAGGCTGTGCCTAAAACCCTGACCTAAGCGCCTAAACCAGGGGCTTGGGGGGTCTGAGTCCGCTCTGCTGAGGAGCTCTTCCTACGCCCCAAACCCCCTGAAGCCTACGTTTCCCCCCGTAAACCCTAGGCCCAAAAGCCTGAAAGTCAAATGCAACACCACCAAAAACATCGGAAGAACAGGATTTCAATCTTGTGCTGTGGTTCTTCCCGGACGCGCGCAGCACATGCTGCAAAACAAGACGCTCTGGAATATGGGGTCTCCACAGGGTCGACGTGGGGTCTCGTCAGGGTGCATAAGATCTATGGTGTACATATAGGGTCTATAAACAGGCAGTGTATGTATTCATATCTATATAGGCTCTATAAATAGGATGCTTTAGGGTGTAGTTCGGGTGCATACGGTCTATACATATATATATATATATACATATATATATATATATATGTGTGTGTGTGTGTGCTTAAAAAACAGATACATACATTTTTAGAGAGCCAGAGAGCACACATATATATATATATGTATATGTACACATATATACATATGTATATATCTATATATATATATATGTATGTATGTATGTATATATATATATGTACATATATCCAGGGTCTCTAAGTAGGGTGTATATGCGGGCTACGCAGAGTCTATCGGTGGCCGCAAAAAGGGAGCTCGTGGGCTTCCCAGCCTCCATCGTCCGCTGCGTCCTCCTGGCCATGAGCTGAGCATCCTAAACCCTAAACCCTAAACCCTAAACCCTAAACCCTAAACCCTAAACCCTAAACCCTAAACCCTAAACCCTAAACCCTAAACCCTAAACCCTAAACCCTAAACCCTAAACCCTAAACCCTAAACCCTAAACCCTAAACCCTAAACCCTAAACCCTAAACCCTAAACCCTAAACCCTAAACCCTAAACCCCGAAACCCCTGAACCCTGAACCAATGAACCCTGAACCCTAAAGCCCTCGGCTTCCCTAAAGTCTTAAGCCTTCGACCCCCAAAAAACCCTGAGTGAGCCCCGAAACCTTTGACACACCAACGGTTTCAGGGTTTAGGGTGTAGGAGTCTCTACACCCCAAACCCCAAACCCCAAACCCCAAACCCTAAACCCTAAACCCGAAACCCTGAACCCTAAACCCGAAACCCTAGACCCTAAACCCTGAACTCACCTCAAGCTCTGGACCCTCAGCCCCCGAGAAGCCTTAGCTGATGGCGTCCGCTCCGCCCCCGGGTCCGACTCGGCGGTCTCTCCTGAGAGGGTTTAAGGGTCTTTCGGGGTTTAGGGTTTAGGGTTTAGGGTTTAGGGCTAGGGTTGAGGGTTTAGGGTTTAAGGGTTTTTCGGGGCTTAGGGTTTCGGGTTTCGGGGTTTTGGGTTGAGAGTTTCGGGTTGAGGGTTTCGGGCTCAGGGGTTTGGAGTTGCGGGGGCCCCGCAGCACCTCGGACGGTTAGGGCTTGAGGCGGGTTGAGACTTGAAGGGTTTAAGGTTTAGGGTTTAGGGTTTAGGGCTTACAAAAAAGGTTCAGAGCTTAATTAGGGCCCCCATCTCAGAGCGCTCTGTGGGAATTGAATTTGGCTGGCTTCGGCTCTGGCTTTGGCTCCAAACCCCAAACCTCACCGACTCCGAAAGCCTCAACGCCGCTAGTGAACGTAGGGTTTAGGGTTTAGGGTTTAGGGTTTAGGGTTTAGCTTGAACCGTACATAGTATATGGCAAGTTCTCTACATGCTGGTCCCATCTTGGGTACCCTAGCTCTTCGGGGTAGTAACCCCCAAAAGGGACCATTGGAATTTTAGTTTAGAGAAGTTACTGCAGTAATGTAAACCCTAAACCCTAAACCCTAAACCCTAAACCCTAAACCCTAAACCCCAAACCCTAAACCCCTAAACTATACATATACATGCAACAAGCCGAGGCAGGCACCCTTCTGCAGCTTGCCGCAGGATCCCACCGAATTCATCCGCGTGTAGGGGGCCTCGACATCGGCCGTCACGTCTGCAGTGGCATCTAGGGTTTAGAGTTTAGAGTTTAGGGTTAGGGTTCAGGGTTTAGGGTTTAGGGTGTAGGGTGTAGGGTTTAGGGTTCAGAGTTTAGAGTTTAGGGTTTAGGGTTCAGGGTTTAGGGTTTAGCGTTTGGGGTTTAGGGTTCAGGGCCTAGGGTTGAGCACACAGGCCGGAGGTAGTTTAGGGGGAGGTGGCAACAGGCAGGGTGGATACTGGATTCTCGGCCACACTGTACCCTAAACCCCAAACCCCAAACCCCAAAGCCCAAACCCTAAACCCTAAACCCTAAACCCTAAACCCTAAACCCTAAACCCTAAACCCTAAACCCTAAACCCTAAACCCGCCCGCCACCCCTCTCACCTCTGTTGGGGTAGGCGGGCGCAGTCGAGCGCTCAGCGAGACCACGGCAGGCTCTGCTAGGCTGCAGAGCCTGCCAGGCACACTCCTGAGAGGGTCGCCTAACTAGAGTCGCCTAGCTCGTCTCAGATATATATTAGTACCCTAAACCCCAGGAGGGGGGGGATCCTTTTTCAATTCCTGGCAACCTCTGGCCCTGACCCTGGCCCTGGCACTGGCCCTGGCCCTGGCCCTGGGCTGGCCCCTGCTGGCGCCTGACCCTGCCTTGCCTGGCCCTGGCCCTGGTTTTGGCCCTGGCCCTGGCCCTGACCCTGGCCCTGGCTGGTCCTGGCCACTGGCCCTGGCCCTGGCCCTGCTGCCCTGCTGGCCCTGCTGGCCCTGCTCTGCTGGCCCTGCTGGCCCCTCGCTGGCCCTGCTGGCCCTGCTGGCCCTGCTGGCCCTGCTGGCCCTGCTGGCCCTGCTGGCCCTGCTGGCCCTGCTGCTGGCCCTGCTGGCCCTGCTGGCCCTGCTGGTGGCTGGCCCTGCTGAGCTGACAGGAAGCCCTCTGAAAGGTCCGACCCCTCGCTTTGACCGCTCTAGTGAGTTTCGTTCTCTGGCCAAGTGAACTTCGGCGTGGGGGGGGGGGTTCTTGCAAAACCTGCAGACTCTTCACGCCCTGAATTTTCTGTGAGAGGGCCCTTCGGCCCACACCGTCCCCTGCGCAAAACCTGAAGGGGGGGGATCCTTTGCCTTGTGCCCCCGAGTGACCTCCGAAGTCAAGGGACACCCTTGGCACCCCCTCAAAGTAGTCCCAGGCAGTGCTCGACATGCTGCCTTCTGGCCCCAGATGATCTCCGACTTCCTAGTGTCCCAATCAGCCACTGTTCCCAAGTGACCCCCCCAAGAAATCGCCAACAGCTCGCCTCAAGTTCGGCAAGTGTTCACGACGCACATATCCCAAGCTTTCGCAGTGTTTTATCTTAGTGTGCTCTGAACATGTTCGATATGTGAGATTTGAATGGCTGGCTTGGCGTTGGCTGGCTCCGGTTTGGTTTCGTGATGAGTATTGTTTGGGTGGCCTCGGGGTGGGCATGTCTTCACACTTTTGCGTTCAGCTGACCAATGCTACACCCTAAACCCTAAACCCTAACCCTAAACCCTCCGGTTGTACTGGTGTACCTGCGACTCTCGGGTCTTTCGTTGGAACTTTAAGTCATAAGCTTCTGTGTATGCAGCAAAACAGAAGAAAAGCAAGCGGGGTTCTTGAGGGTTTCGGGTTTAGGGTTTCTTAGTAGGGAATCAACTAGCATACATATCTCAGAAGTTTGCTGGGTTGCTGGGGCGTTGTAAGGCAGATACCCTGAGTTCCGCGTCGTCCGCCTCCGCCTGCGTTGTACACATGCTCAAAGCATGCACGGGATGCAACTCTCATCATATTTTGGCGGCTTCCCAATATTTCTGGGGTCCCTTATGATTGGTGGTCCTGACAAAGGGGCTCTGCTGTATTTGGGGCATAAACAGGGGTAGCATCATCAAGCATGCTTCTAGAAGACATGTTCCCTCCGCGATGCGGGAAAGCCCAAAGCCCAAAACCCTACTTGCACGGGTTGGGGGCTCTTATTTGGTCTTAGGGTTTAGGGTTTAGGGTCGCGCTTTCGTGGGGTGGTGTGACAACTAGTTCTGGAGAGCTTGTGTATGAACGAGCTACCAGTAGGGTCTGACAAGGAACGGGCTAGGGTCTGACAAGGACCCTCAACCCTAAACCCTAAACCCTAAACCCTAAACCCTAAACCCTAAACCCTAACCCCTAAACCCCTAAACCCTAAACGACTTGCAAGCTCTGCAACAGCTACACCCGCAGCATGCCGCATCTGGCATTCGCTTTCCTAAGCCCTAAACCCCCCAAAAGCGTCAAAATCCCGACTGCTTGGTTCCCCAAAGGGTCCATGTACCCATATACTACATACTTGGGCCTTAAAGGGTTTCCAATGTAATCGTAGGGTTTAGGGTTTAGGGTTTGGGGTTTAAGGTTTAGGGTTTAGGGTTTGGGGTTTAGGGTTTGGGGTTTAGGGTTTAAGGGCTTCTTTGAGGGGGATGCTTTGCAGGCTTCTCTGAGACTCTTGCTCGGGATGTGAAACCACTAAGCATCCCGGGGCGAAGAGAAAGAGACCCGGATGATGGTAGCTGTGTAGCATTACCCCAGGGTTTAGGGTTTAGGGTCTAAGAATAAACTGTAAAAAATCACGGGTAAAAAGACTCAGACGAGCAACCAGTATCAGTATTATCACTAGAGCAACTTCACAAGACCCTGCAAAACCCCTAAACCTTAAGGGGTTTAGGGTTAGGGTTTGGGGTTTAGGGTTTAAGGTTTAGGGTTTAGGGTTTAGGGTTTAGGGCTTACCCCTGGTCAAGCCGGACCTCCCCTGGGAAAGTCAGCTTGATGGAGTGGATCAAGGAGCCACTGCTCTCAAGGACCTCACCTGCCGAAGGTTTACGGTTTAGGGTTTAGGGGTTAGGGGTTTAGGGTTTAGGGTTTAGGGTTTAGGGTTTAGGGTTTAGGGTTTAGGGTTTAGGGCTGTAGGCTTACCAGGTCCACTTAGTGCGCTAGTAGGCTTAGCAGGTTCTAGGAAATTTGCGAGGCTGAGGAGAGTTGCTGAGTTCAAAAAACCCCCAAAAAAGTGTACACTTTCAGTTCTATAGGAGATTATAGTACCCCAAAACGTGTAAAGTGTGCCCACTCAGCTACTGAGTAGCTCCCCTAAACCACCCTAAACCACCGTAAGCCCTAAACCCTACTAAACCCTAAACCCTAAACCCTAAACCCTAAACCCTAAACCCTAAACCCTAAACCCTAAACCCTAAACCCTAAACCCTAAACCCTAAACCTAAACCCTAAACCTTATAGGGTTCAGGGCAAAACGTTGCGAATTGTGGACGGCGGGCTCGCGTCCCAGCTCTGCCGTAGGGCTTACAGACCCTAAACCTTAAACCCTAAACCATCTGAAAAACCCTGAAACCCCAAAAGCCCCAAAAGCCCCTAAACCCTAAACCCTAAACCCTAAACCCTAAACCCTAAAACCTAAACCCTAAACCCTAAACCCTAAACCCTAAACCCTAAACCCTAACCCCTAACCCCTAACCCCTAACCCCTAAACCCCAACCTCAATTCCTGCAGGCACGCGCCTAGGTTGGCCGTGGTTCCTTTGGACTTCATCTTCTCCCTGTCTGAGGGCACCTGAACCAGGGTTTAGGGTTTAGGATTTAGGGTTTAGGATTTAGGGTTTAGGATTTAGGGTTTAGGATTTCGAGTTTAGGGGGGTTTAGGTTTAGGGTTTAGGGTTTAGGGTTTGAGGTTTGGGGTTTAGGCTTTGGTGAGGTTCAGTTCCGAAGGGTTTGTGCTCTAGGGTTCATGACCTGGGTCAGGAGGTGCCTGGCAACTTGATGATTCAGGACGGTCTGTCGCACCCTTTCGGGCTAGCGCACGTTCCAAGGCTAGTCTACTTTAGGTGCTGGGTGGGGGGGGGGTGGGGTGTCTAGGTAGCGCTTTTTCGGGTCTTGGAGACAGGGCCAGGGAATGAAAAGATTAAACCTTGCCACTCCTACAATATCTGGGGGCCAACAATGCTTAAAGTTATCGAAGCTGTTCTGGCGAGAACCAAACCCTGGCATGAAGAAACCTGAACGTCCACACTGCATGTCTGTCCGTGCGTTTAGGGAGGGGGGTTTAGGAGTTAGGGATTTAGGAGTTTAGGGGTTTAAAAAAATGTCCGTTCTACCCCCAAACCTGCAGACCCCCAAGCATGACTGGAGTTTGAAGAGCTTGCTCCAGCTTTTGGGGTATGAGCTAGCTGGAAGTTGCTTCGGGTTCGAAACCCCTATTGCAGGGGTTCTACTAATTGCTTAAGAACCCCAACAAAAAACGGTCTTGCCTTTCAGGGTAAAATAGGGATTATTGTTTTTGTATTCTTTTGGGGTTCTTAAGCAAATAGTAGGGTTCAGGGTTTGGGCCATGAAAGCGACAACTTTCTTATGGCGACAAGGTCCATGCAATCGGCCTGTATCGACGGCTTCGTGTGCACGACCTCTGCGCCATCCCTAACCCAAAGCCCTAATTATACCCTACACCCCAAACCGTAACCCTGAACCCTAAACCCTAAACCCCGCATCATACTGGAGATTGGTTGAGGTGGCGCAGGCAGCCTAATTCGATTGAATGATGTTCGGCCCCGCCTGCTTGGACACAAGACCCCGTCAAGCCCCAAAGCCTAAACCCTTTTCAACCCTCTACACCCCCTAAACCCTCTGAACCTTCCAGACCCTCAACCCCTCCAAAACCCTCCAACTCTCTCAACCCTAAACTCAAGGATTGAAGTGCCGGTTCGCCAGAACGGGGAGGAAGTTTCGCGAAGGATTTCGGGGATTCGGGTTTCAGGGCTTGAGGGGATTAGGGTCTAGGGTTTAGGGTTTAGGGTCTAGGGTTCAGCGTTTTGGGTTTGGGCGGGGGGGATTCATGGCGCCACCAACCTGGGGGGGGGGGGGATGTTTCGCTGGCTAGCCTACGGAAACCCCACCTTCAACCCTTCCCGGAACCCCCCCCCCCCCCCCCCAGCCATCCATCGAGTGCCTCTGCCTCACACTCCTGAAGATGATGCAACGTGACGTGGCCTGAGTTTAGGGTTTAGGGTTTAGAGTTTAGGTTTAGGGTTTAGGGTTTAAGGTTTAGGGTTGGGGCTGAAAAAGGAACCCAAGTCAAAAAAACAAGGGAGAAAGGGCCTACTCTGGGTCCGAGGCTTCGAATTTCTAGGATTCGGGGTTTCTGGGATGTAGTTAGGGTCTAGGGGCTTAGGGTTAGGGCTTAGGGCTTTGTGAAGGTCTAGCTGCGTTTGGGAATCAAAGGTTTAGCCAGGGTTTCAGTGGCTTTGGGGTTAAGCGGTTTGTTGGGGTTTTGGGTAGGCTTCTCGGATTCAAGCTTGCGTGGGGTCTGAGGTTTGGGACGAAAGTACCGGCGCATGTGGAAGCATCAGGTCACCCCTTGGCTGTTGCCAGACTCCAGATGGTCGACACTCTTGACCTTGGGAGTGGGTTGGGGCCTATTCGATTGCTAGGGTTTAGGGTTTAGGGTTTAGGGTTTAGGGTTTAGGGTTTAGGGTTTAGGGTTTAGGGTTTAGGGTTTAGGGTTTAGGGTTTAGGGTTTAGGGTTTAGGGTACGCTGGGACCGGGCCCCCCAGCTTCGGCAGCAAAGGGCCAGCATGGAACCGTTCGCTGACATGGACAGGTTCAGAATCGTCTCCTGTAGAGACGGCTTAGGGTTTAGGGTTTAGGGTTTGGGGTTTGGGGTTTAGGGTTTGGGTTTGGGGTTTGGGGTTTGGGGTTTAGGGTTTAGGGTTTAGGGTTTGGGGTTTGTCATAACACCCTCAGTCCCACAACCTGAATCCCTAAAATGTGGGCCTTCTACAGGCTAAGATTTCGTGCTCTGCTTGGGGAGGGGGGGGGGGCTTTGCAACCCTAAACCCTAAACCCTAAACCCTAAACCCTAAACCCTGAACCCTAAGCCCTAATACCTAAACCCTGAACTCTAGCGCGATTTCCTTTATCTTAAGATTTCGGGCTCAGGGTTTAAGGTCTAGAGTTTAGGGTTTAGGGTTTGGGGTTTACAGTTTAGGGTTTAATAGGGCTTAGGGATATCCCCGACATGACACCCGACATACACAGGTGTACATGCATACATACATTCATACATACATACATACATATATATATATATAGATGGATAGAAACCCACCAATTTGTTCGAGAAACCTTGTAACCCTAAACCCTGAACCCTAAACCCCATCACCAGAAGCAGAAACACAAACCCCACCTTTCAATTGGGGATCCTGGAGGATAATGATGGGGACTACGTATTGTGCTCCCTTTCAAGCATAGGCTCAGGAATTTAGGGGCTCCTGTGGGCGGGAGGGCGGGGGGGGGGGGACCGGGGGACCCTAAACCCTAAACCCTAAACCCTAAACCCTAAACCCTAAACCCTAAACCCTACATCCAAAGCCTGGGGAGGGTGCCCAGACTTGTTCTAAGGATATCATCTTGAACCTCGAACACAACTCTCAACCCTAATGCCCCCCAAAAAAACCTGCATATCCTAAAGCCTGCAAGACCCCCTAAACCCTAAACCCTAAACCCTAAACCCTAAACCCTAAACCCTAAACCCTAAACCCTAAATCCTAAACCCTAAACCCTAAACCCTAAACCCTGAAGGGTCCTCGTAGCTTGGGATCTGCAACACCACCTGCGAAGAGCTGACGTTGAAGATGCTTACCTGCCAGATGCTGGTCGAATCGGCTAGTACGGGGACCTTTTGAAACTCTAATGATTGGGTTTAGGGTTTAGGGTTTAGGGTTTAGGGTTTAGGGTTCGGGGTTTGGGGTTTGGGGTTTGGGGTTTGGGGTTTAGGGTTTCGGGTTTAGGGTTTGGGGTTTAGGGTTCAGGGCTTAGGGTTAAACAGCTTGTATTAGAAGCACAAGCAAAAAAGAAGATAGGGGGAACTTTGCCCTGCGTAAAAACCCGGGTTTCAGAGTTGAGGGTTCCCAGTTTAAGACTCGTTCACTAGCTCGGAACGCCGTAACACATGCACCGCCACGAGTGCTGCTGTGACCCTTCCTAGAACGACCCCGAAACGCCAACAAACGAAATCCTAGACCACTGCACTTGAAACACCCCAAACCCTAAGCTCTGAAGCCCGTCAAGCGCCGAATCCGTACGTCTTTGTTTCGGCTCGGGTCTATACAAAGCTCCTGGGTTTCTGGAAGGCCAGAATATCTGAGATTTTGGAGCCAAGTCAAGTACACACATCCCTAAACCCTAAACCCTAAACCCTAAGCCCTAAACCCGAAATGGACGTTGCCAATTTAGGGGTATAAGCTCCTAAGCCTTGAATCCTGAAGGCTTGAGGGCATCTTGCAACGGAAGCAAAACCCAAGGGCCCGAACTTCAGAAACCTTTAAATAAGGTAAGGGACCACTTTCGGGGACCATGTTACTTCCCTCAGACATCTGGATGGCAACCACCCTAAACCCTAAACCCTAAACCCTAAACCCTAAACCCTAAACCCTAAACCCTAAACCCTAAACTATAGTCCCCTTTTCAGGCGGAAGGAATCCTGCACAGCTCCAGCACCTGAGGCCTTTGAAGCAAGGCTGGAACCTACACCCTAAACCCTAAACCCTGAACCCTAAACCCTAGGCCCTAAACCCTAAACCCTAAACCCTATACCCTAAACCCTAGGCCCTAAACCCTAAACCCTAAACCCCAAACCCTAAACGCCCTAAACCTTAAGATGAAGGAAATCGCGGTAACAGCCCAAGTCGACGGCCTGGTTTGGGCCAGCGGCCGCCAGGAAAAATCCTGCCCAGGCCTGACACCATCCACTCTACACCTTGCACACCTGACGAACTGATAAACATTGATAAGCCCTAAGCCCGAAGCCCTAAGCCCTAAGCCCTAAGCCCTGAGCAGTAAGCCCTAAACATGAAGGCCTAAACCCTAAACCCCTGGACCCTAAACCCTAACGAATCCCTGGACCCTATACCCTGTTCTAAGACTCCAAGGCGTGCGTAAAGGGTGGAATGCTCTCTGATCTTTAGACTTTCCGGAACACTAGTCCTCAATAAGATCCTTTAACCTTAAAGCCCAGTGACAGCTACAATCAAATATCTCACGGACCAAAACCCGAAACCCTAAACCAAAACCCTAAACCCTAAACCCTAAACCCTAAACCCTAAACCCTAAACCCTAAACCCTAAACCCTAAGGGAATATCATTAGTTTTTGCTCCGACCCTAGAGACCTTCGTCTCCTTTTTTGGGGGGTAATCCTAATCATCACAGGGGCCCTCCTCCCGATCTTTTCATTGGGGCTTTTAGGGTCTAGGGTTTAGGTTAGGGCTTGGGGTTTATGGTTTTGGGTTTGGGGTTTAGTGGGGGGCTTGGGGTTAATTTTCCAAACAAGTTCCCTTCGGATTGTCCCTTACTTCTACGATTGTCGAGGGTTTGAGGGTTGCAGGCTTTTGGAGGGACTTTAGAAGCTTAGGGTTTAGGGTTTCGGGTTTTCTGAGAGCCAGGAAGATTTCCATATGGGGTCCCCTATGCCGATGAGTTAGGATTCCTTGGTGTTTTGAGGTTGAAAATACCGAACTGAAAAAGACTCAAGCCCGCCATGTAAATGCAAAAAGCACCTAGTTAATGAGGCTACGCCTAAACCCGAGACCCGAATTCCCCAAACCCAGACGCTGTAAACCCGAAGTCCTGTAAACCTGAAGCCTAAACCTTAAGCCCTAAGCCCTAAACGCCTGAAACCCCTGAAAGCACTAAACCCTAACCCTAAACCCTAAACCCGAAACCCTAAACCCTAAACCCCCCTGAACTGTAGAAGCCCTTAAAGCCAAGAAACTAGACTCCGACATCTGTGTTCGCCAACGAGACGCAGCTCAGTCCTTACAAAGGCGGGTCGTTTAGGGTTTAGGACTTCAGGGAGTTTTGGGAGTTTAGGATTGTTTGGGGATGTTTAGGGATGTTTGGGTAGTTAGGGTGCTTTAGGGTGTTTCAGGTGGCTGAGTCGGGGGCTTCGTTTTTGTTTTTTGGGTGTTTAGGGGCTTTCGGAATTCCAGGGCTCAGGGCTCGAAATTTCTGGATACGTCATAGAACAAAACCTATGTCCTGGAGAGAACTTGGGGGTCATCACCTTCACTGCCACAACGATGACTCATAGCCTACTGTTTGCTTAAGAACCCCAAAAGAATAAAACGGAATAATCCTTATAAGGAAGAATATTTTCTATTTTGTGGGGTTTTTAAGCAATGAGTAGTAGCTTTAAAACTTGTTGATGGGTTTAGCTTGCAGCGTTGCATCGTGGAATGATGCATAGTCTATTTCCATTCGAGCGTCGCGACGCGTGTAGTGGCGTGCAAGTAGGCTGAGAGTGCAATAGCACTAGGATGGCCCCTAAAACACCCTGAAAAATATTCCTGAATATGGCCCTCTTAAACCCTAAACCCTAAACCCTAAACCCTAAACCTAGAGCAGGAGAACCATCACATCACGAGTGTCCAAAACAGGCCCGAAACAAGTTCGCCACCCACCTTGGGAGTAGACCCTGAAAAAAAAGGTATACTTCTTAGGTATAAGTAGCTATCATAGGAACCTTGGGAGTAGACCCTGGGAAAAAAGGTATACTTTTAAGTGTATTAAGTAGCCATAATAGGAACCCAGAAGCAAAAAAAGGTACTTAAGTATAGTACCCCAAAACCCAGGAGTAAAGTTCACCTATGGGCGTTTAACCAGCGCCAAGTCTGTTCTCTGGAGAACTGGCACATGCGATCCTGCATTCCCTTGAGCAAAGTCGAAGTGGAATCTACAGTGGACAGTGCAGCTTCGTGTCACTACCCAAGTCACACAACCTTAAACCCTGAATCCCTCATCTCGATCCTTCTAGCCTGTTTTGCTGAAGGCACTGTAGATGTCAGGTCATCATTTTGTCATGCCACTCTGATATTCTATGACTATAGAAATACGCTAACCCCCAAACCCTAAACCCTAAACCCTGAACCCTAAACTCTGAACCCTGAACCCTAAACCCTAAACCCTAACCCTAAACCCTAAACCCTAAACCCAAAACCCTAAACCTAAACCCCAAACCCTAAACCCTATATCATGGAGCTGGGCATGGTGCCAACACTTGAAGCCATGCTCCGGCAGAAGCAGCGGAATCTTGCCATCATCGCCTTGAAGGGTTTAGGGTTTAGGGCTTAGGGTTTAGGGTTTAGGGTTTGGGGTTTGGGGTTTAGGGTTTAGGGGGTTTAGGGTGCTTAGGCCATCATCGCTGTGAAGACAGATTATTGGGGCTTTAGGATCTTCGGGGATGTTAGGGTTTGGGGTTCAGGAGGTTTAGGGGGGCTTAGGGGGGGTTTAGGGAGTTTAGGGGGTTTGGGGGCTTTTTGGGCTTTAGGATCTTAGGGGGTTTAGGGTGTTAGGGTTGTAGGGTTTCGTTTCGGACGGCTACCTGCAAACTGGGCCCCTGCTCTCGGCGCAGCACTTTCCGGGGAGGGGTGTTCCAATAATCCCTAAACCCTAAACCCTAAACCCTAAACTTGGGAAATGCGCACGACATGAATCGATGTGACCAGGGGATGATCTGGGCATTCTGGTCCTTTTTTGGGGATCCGATGCTATTCCGGAGCCCTAAACATAGGATACCCTCAGAAAGGGACGATCAATCCGGAGATACCACTGAATTTCATAGGTATCTCCATAGCTCAACCTGACAAAAACAGACTGCGAGCCCACAATCTTCAGAGACCCTAAACCCCAAACCCGAAACCCTTTACCCTACACCCGAAATTCCCCAAACCCAAACCCCTAAACCCCTAAACCCCTAAACCCCCTAATTCCCCTAAACCCCTAAACCCCTAAACCCCTAAAACCCTCAACCCCTACCCTCAAGTACCCACACCCTGAACCCAAACCCTAAACTACCCAAACCCTAGATGCCCAAACCCAAATTTGCCCAAACCCAAAAAAACCCAAACCCTAAAATCTCCAAACCCTCAAAGGAGAACCCTAAACCCTAAACCTAAACCCTGAACCCTAAACACTAAACCCTGAACCCGAAACCCTAGACCCTGAACCCGAACCCAAAATCTCCTAAACCCTAAACCCTAAACCCTAAACCCTAAACCCTAAACCCTGAACCCTAAACCCTAAACCCTAAACCCTAAACCCGAATCACATTTGCTCAGCCCCGGACAGCCCACGGCCAGAATCTTCCCCGAGCTGGAGAAGGAAACCGCCCGAGCCTCGCAGGCTGTACTTGCCTGGGGGTTTAGGGTTTAGGGCTAGGGTTTCCTGAAACTCTGAACCTGAGGCTCTGAACCCTAAACCCTAAACCCTAAACCCTTAACCCTTAAACCCCTAAACCCCTAAACCCCTAAACCCTAAACCCTGCCTGCTTCGAGATCGCGGCACCAAGGTACTGGCAATGGTCACCTCGATCTTCGGTGCGGACGGATGGATGTGCCCCACGCCCTGCACCCCAAAGCCCTATACCCCAAACCACTATAAACCCGAAGCCCTACAACCCTATAAGCCCCAGAAGCCCTACAAGACCCTAAAAGCCGTAGAAAACCTACACTCTAAGCCCTCTACAAACCCTATATAAACCCACCCCACACCCTAATCCCTAGACCGTATCAACTCTAAACCCTATAAACCCCTAGAGAGTCCCTTTCTTGTAGGCTGCAAACCCTATAAGCCCTTAGCCGTTTGTTTAGGGTTTAGGGTTTAGGGTTTAGGGTTTAGGGTTTAGGGTTTAGGGTTTAGGGTTTAGGGTTTGGGGTTTGGGGTTTAGGGTTTGGGACTGTAGGTTGGCAGGACCCAAGCGCTGGTGGGCTTGGGGTCGACACGCGCCACGAGCCACACGGAGGTTCGAGCTCGGCTGTCGTTTTCGCCTTGCAGCGAAGTTGCGGGAGCTTAGGGCTCAGGGTTTAGTGAGGGTTTTGGGGTTCGGGGAGGGAGGGGGGGGGGGGGTTTGGGGTTTAGGTCTAGGAGTCTAGGCCTTAGTAGGGTTTTAAGGCTACTTAGGGTTTAGGGCTTAGTGTCTAGGATTTGGTAAACTTAGTCGTCCAGCTGATGGTGGCACTGTCTCAACCATCCTAACCCTAAAGCCCGATACCTTGCAAACCCAAGAAGCCCGAAATCCCGAACCTTGAAACCCTAAAAGCACCTCGGGCCCCTAGAACCCCGCCCCCACCCTAAACCCTAAACCCTAAACCCTAAACCCTAAACCCTGAACCCTGAACCCTAAACCCTAAACCCTAAACCCTAAACCCTAAACCCTAAACCCTAAACCCTAAACCCTAAACCCTAAACCCTAAACCCAACAAACAACGAAAAACAACTAACACAAACCCAAAACCCAATACCAAGCCCTAAGCTCCCTAATTAGCTGCCGGCTTCCCAGAAACCCTAAACCCTAAACCCTAAACCCCTAAACCCCTAAACCCCTAAACCTCTAGACCTGAGCAGCTCCTGATCTCTTCGGAAGGGCCAGTTCAGCTTTTGGGGCTAAGGGTTCGGGATTAGGGTCAGCTTAGTCCTTGAGGGTAGGACCCGAAACCTTAAACGGGGGAGGAGGGGGGGGAGAGGGTGTGGGCGGGGATGGGGCATTGTGCTTTTACACACCAAGAAGCTTGGGCTAAATCCCACCCGCAAGAGCTTTCAAGGATTGAAGTGGCGTCGGGTTGTGGGCGGTGCTGCTGTTGTGTACCTAAACCCATCCCCCCGCAAACTCCTTGGGCTTTGGGGTTGTCGGGTTGCAGGGTTGTTGGGGTTGTGGGGTTGTGGGCTTGTGGGGTTGTGGGGTTGGCAAGCCTCCAGCTGCAACTGCCAGAACATCTCCGGCAGGGGAGAAGGCAAGCCCGCAAACCTGAACAAGGCTTTTTCGGGTATAGGGTGTAGGGTTTAGGGTTTAGGGTTTAGGGTCTCAGGGTTTTCGGGTCGTAGTACTGATTGGGGACAACGCCGCCATGTGCAGGATTCTTTCAGGGGGCTTCAGCCTGTGCTTGCCTGCTTATCCAACCCACAACCCCAGTTCACGGAGCCAGACAAGAGATCGTGAAAGACGAAATAGTTCGCAGGGTCAAAAAGAAGGACGTTCGAAGGTTCAAGACAAAATAAACCCCGCCTGAGATTGCAAGACCTTGCAATCCTTACTAAACCATACCTGAAACCCTAAACCCGAAACCCTAAACCCGAAACCCTACACAACCTGAATCCTTGAAACCCAAAAGCCCTCGCGGTCTTGCCTGCCCGGTCATCACCAGCTGCCTGGGATCCTGTGCTGGCGGTAAGGGGTTTAGGGTTTAGGGTTTTAGGGTTTAGGGTTTAGGGATTAGGGTTTAGGGTTTAGTGTTGGTTTAGGGGCTGAAGCCAGCAAGAGCCGGTGACGTCCCAGTGCCAGCGGGTCCTTGTTGTCGGACAAATGGCAGACAAGGACCTGTCACGTCACGTCTTTCGCTGTACTCCCCCTAAACCCTAAACCCTACACCCTAAACCCTAAACCTTAAACCCTAAACCCTGTAAGAGAAAAGCATGAAAGGTCCCAAGAACCTGCCCAGATAGGGTTCATGAACCACAGAAACCCTAAACCCAGCCAGTCACTGGGTTAGGGTTTAGGGTTTAGGGTTTAGGGTTTAGGGTTTAGGGTTTAGGGTTTAAGGTTTAGGGTTTAGGGTTTAGGGCTTAGGGTTTGGGGTGATTGAGAAGTTGACATTCCTGGCTTCGCCGCGGTATCACGACATGGTCTTCCTGCAGCAGGTATCGTGCATCGAAGCCCGTTGCCCTATGAACCCTAAGTACCCGAAACAATGCCCTCCTGCAGTTACCCTACACCCTAAACCCTAAACCCTAAACCCTAAACCCTAAACCCTAAACCCTAAACCCTAAACCCTAAACCCTGAACCTTAGGAGGGCCTACAGGGTTTGACATGCTAAGAACCTGCGGGCCCTCTGAGGGATCTGTATTCTAAGCAGGGGCTGCTGTTTCGTTCGTAAGCTTTAAGGTTCCCAAAGGGGGGGTTCAGAATTTAGAGGTTTTAGGGTTTAGAAGGCGTCGTTAAGGTTCCCAACGGGGGGTTTAGAATTCAGAGGTTTTAGGGTTTAATCCCTTCCCCCTAATACTAAAACCACCCCTAATTTTAAAAAATATTTTTCCCGGACCCTGCCGGTACCCAGCCCAATACTAAACCTGTTTGAGAATTAGGGGGGGAGGGGTTCAGGGCCTTCGCCCTTGAGTTGAGCCATTAGGGTTTCAAGGTTTAGGGCTCAAGCCTGACAGGATTAGGATCCAGGGCTCAGGGCTTGGAGGGTTGAATTATTATGGTTCGGAATTCAGGTTTTAGGATTTAGACCCCCCCTAATTTTAAATATTTTTCGGGCCCAGGCGAATTTCAGAATTAGGGAGGGGGGGGGGGGGAGGGTTTTAGTATTAGGGGGAAGGGATTAGAGGGCTTCGGGTGCAGGGTTTCGAGGCTTTGCAGGGTTTGGAGGGCTTGCCTCCGGCCCCCCCCCCCCCCCCCCCCCCCCCGCCCCGCCCACATCTTCGGCCCTCAGCTCGCGTAGTGCCAGACTACTTAACCCTAAACCCTAAACCCTGAACCCTGAACCCTGAAACCTGAACCCTGAACCCTAAACCCTAAACCCTAAACCCTAAACCCTAAACCCTAAACCCTAAACCCTAAACCCCAAACCCTAAACCCTAAACCCTAAAGCAAAAGAATGGTAGACCGGGTGCCTTGTCGCCCAGGCCAACTGCCAGGAAATTCTGGGCTGACACGGCCAGCGCCGAGATCGTCGACTCGACCTCCAGTGCCATATGGGGTTTAGGGTTTAGGGTTTAGGGCTTAGGGCTTAGGGTTTAGGGTTTAGGGCTTAGGGTTTAGGGTTTAGGGTTTAGGGTTTAGGGTTTGGGGTTTGGGGTTTAGGGCTTAGGGTTTGGGGTTTAGGGTTTAGGGTTTGGGGTTTGGGGTTTGGGGTTTGGACCCCCTGCAAGGGGTTGATCCAGTGCTTTTTGGGAGGAGAGGGAAAGGGGGGCCAGTTGCCCTAAACAAGAAGGAATATCCTGCAACCCCGCTTGTCGCAATACGTTCCCCAAACCCGTTGAAAGTCATTCAAGAATCCCTAACACCCTAAGTCCATGATGGGTTTAGGGTTTAGGGTTTAGGGTTTAGGGTTTGGGGTTTAGGGTTTAGGGTTTAGGGTTTAGGGTTTAGGGTTTAGGGTAATTATCGTGGGTCAGGGTAATTATCGTCTTCCCAGAAAAGGCCGAAGTAAACGTCCCAAAACCTTTGGTCACTCTGGTCCAAGATTTGCGATTCATCCGGCCTTGCGGCTCAAGACGGGCTCTTCGCGCGCAGCGGTCAGCCGATACACCTCAAATGACAAAGCAATCTGACGCCGCACATCGCTGAGACTTGGATTTGTGTGTGTGTGTGTGATGGGTTTAGGCTTTAGCGC